>JAULCD010065482.1:0-18069 GCA_032361085.1 Calliostoma canaliculatum | reverse complement strand
AGTGTGTCATATGCAAGAGTGTGTCATAGGGTAACTTCTTTGAGGGGCAACTTTAGAAGTTAAATTGATGAATAAAGCAGCTTGTCTATAGATAACATCTTAACCCTTACCGTGCAGCTCCCGGAAATATCCGGGTCAGGCTGTTAGCCTGACCCGGATAATTCTGTGAGCCGCATAGACAAACTGGTGGCGATGTCAGATGAGGCATAGATGAAACCCTTAAACATTCCGGGACACGCCACTCACTCTCCCAAATTATGCCACACGGTAAGGGTTATTGCATTGGATGCAGCGTTTCTATGTAGATACTGACATGATGTCAAGCAAATGACGTTTTGGAAAAAGAAGTTTTTATCCACAGAATATCTCCCTTGTGGGAGTTGGTTTACACATACAGGGTGCCGTTTCACAAAGACGTCGTAAATTTAAGATGTAAGCCATGTCACTGGATTAATTGATTTAGTTTCAAAATGCCAATAGTCGTAAACTGTACACTTTCCAAAAACAAAACAAAAATTATTTGGAAAGGGCACTGTTTATGCGATAATGGATGCCAATAAAATACCACAAACACAGGCACATTAGTGTTCATGTAAAATGTTAATATAATGCAGTGGTTTAATTTTTCAAATATGTCAATAATTTGCCTGGAATTATAAGGGAACAAAACGGAAATATTTTGACCAAACTGGGAAAGAAAACGAAAGAAAACAAAATATAACAAAACAAAAGGTAAAAACAACAAAGAGAACAACCATTCGCCAACTTGTTTTGTTGCAAATATCTCACAAGATTTAATCAATCAGTTAAAACATTTCATTTATATAACAGCTGCTCAAAATCTCTTAATTGTCCAAACTATGCTTAATGTCTTCATATTTTCCAGAAAGGTAGAGCGTGTTTTACTGACAGTGCACTTTTAATCATGCTATTACTATTTATCTTAGGTGTTTTTGTCTTTCAGTAAATGTTTCAACCTCAATGTTCACTACGAACAGGAGCATTTTCACAGTGAGTTTGACCTTTAAGAGCTAACTTATTGGCCTTGTGGCATTGTTTACAACGTCGTACATTTACAAACATTTGAGAAACAACACCATGGTGAGATTAATAGTACACGCAATACAATCAGTGATACGCGAAAATAGTTGCTGCCAGATCTGTCTAAGTTGAGCTGATCTAGTCCACATTTCTCAAAAAGTCCGACAGGTTAATTTGAAGCCACGATGGCCAAGTGTACTTTAGGCCAATGGGTTTAATAATAATAATAATAATAAAAACGATAACAACAAGACTTTAAAGTACAAACATATGCATATTGGGGAACCATGTATTGAAATTATTCAGCGGATTTCCACTGGTTTGATAGATTTCCAAAGGAAATCTCATCCAAACAATGAAAATCCGCTGAATAATTTATATACCGTTTTCTAGCGTATATTTTTAGGTTTTTTTAATAAACGTACAAACTTATTCGTTATTACAAACAAGTTTTAGTCCACAATATGTGATTTGACGCTTAACATAAGCTTCATTGACACAGAATTATACTGATGACTCAAATAAATATTATGTTAAGTCACTTGATTTTATATGATTTGTGATTTATTCAAGAAAAAGAAATATTCTCTGAAGCTAGTCCAATGTACTTTTAGTTGTGAGAGCTTCTGACACCAGCTAATTTATTGCCTGAAAAATCGCATTAATGGTTATTATTTACCCATCAATTTGCATTAAATAGGTACATTCGAATGCACAAGGCAGTATAATTGTATTGTTGATGTTATCCCATTGTATTTTATATTCACACTTGGGACATTCGTTCAAGATCATTGTTTTTTAGACATCGCTGAAAAGACCCATCTTTTGTAATTGAATAGCTAGCAAATGTCTGCTGGCCTTAACGTTGAGTCAAGTATCGCCTTTATTTAAATTGAGAAGTCACTTGAACGTCACCAATTTTTTTTATGCGCAGATGAAGTTCAGGTGGAAGTGAATTGAACAAAGAATGAAAGTATTTCTTTACTGAAATAGTTGTCAATGACTTTATTTGTACTCAAGGCTAAAATAATAAGACGAAATTGTTTGCTAATTATATGCAAGTTTTGTTTGAACATTAAAGCTTCTGATTTGAAAATCAGCCTTAACACTACACACAAGTCCTTAAAACATACATTGATAACTTTGCCCTATGTCCTCATCACACGAAGGCACACTTTGATTTGTTGAATTGTTTAGAATGCATACCTGTAGTTTGAAAACAGTTTTGCTCTGTGTTATTAGTAATGTAAACAAGAAGATTGTTTTTGTTTTTGGCGGGTTTGTTTTGTTTGTTTTGGTTTTTTTAGGGGTTGGGGGTGTTAACTTTCTCTTTTTTTGGTTGTTTGAGGAAAAGGGAGGGGGTTGCTTTTTTGTTGTGTTTCTTATATGTTTTTGTAGTTTAAAAAAAGGGATCGTATTTTATTGTGTATTTTATTGTGTAAGTCCACGTTTCACAACCATTTTGTTACAGCATCCACTTCTGTGTCGAAAATATATGTCTAAAACGTAATGCACCCAATTGCTAATTTGTCATTTTAAACATTTTAAAACTGCCTTTATAAAGGTACAGTTTAGTTCAAGCGTAAACATTGGTGTTAGTTTATATTTAACAATGTTAGACATTACAAACAATGTAAATATATGAGATGTATTAAAGTCGTATAAATTACTTCGAGTGTGGTTTATGTTGATCTACTTTTGGTACAATACAACTTTAGCAGTTAAAAGTGAGAAATAGTCGCATTAAAGATAACTATTGTATTTAATATCGCAATAAAACTTAACACTGTAACTATGGTATGGTTGTCATTAAGTTAACATATCAGAAACATTCGGTTTACAGTATTTTAATGTTTAGATTCAGGATGTAAGTTTCAATATGGCCGTCACAATCATAAAACATTTCTGACAGGTTCAAGGTCGGCAACCTTTAGCACACAGTAAAATGAACGATACAATTATTTTCTTAATAATAAAAATATGATTACGATGGCAGTAGTTGTATCTTTATAATCAAAACGAACAAATTATTAGGAATGTATTACAACACAATCAATCCACAGTTTGTTTGTTGTTTTTTTAAGCCAATAATTCTTTATCCCTGTGATTATATAAATGAGTCATTTCAAACCAAAGCAAACTGTTTGCATTTTTAATTCTATTAATCAGTTACTAGTACTACAATATGCACTTCATCCCTTAGATCTAAAATAACTTCATTTTCCTTCAAACTTCAAACAACTAATTGATAATAAATCAATCATTTCAGGGGATCATTATTTCATACTTATGCTGAACCCATGGTCTAATTTAGTATCGGCTGCACCCTTGTTTCATTAAACTGTTTAGCTGATAGATGTATTCCATTCATCACTGCTATCGATGCATAATATCCTCATTTCCTCAGTGGAATGACCGACACAAATCACCCTGACAGATTCAATTATGTGAGAACTTGCATGGATCTGCATTGACAAAGACGTTTGCTTTAGTTGGTAAATAATCTTAACACTAAAATCCGATCAATCTTACACAAAATCAATGAAAGCAGATCAGAGAGTTATTTATTTGAGGGTCATTTAAAAATGGTGAGGCATAATTCGAAGCTTATGTTGTCAACTTATTTTCATAACGTTTCGGGGGTATTATTATGCCTTCAATAGGTGAACGATTCAATTAATGAAGACGCAAACAAATGTCCCGAAATGTCATGAACATACGTATAAAGAAGTTGACACCTACAAGGCAGAATTATAATCAGAGAATTATCACTGGAAAAATGTGTAAAAATTATTCAGCGGGTTTTTTTTGGTTTGATGGTTTGATTTCCAAAGAAAATCTCATCAAACCCCCAAAAAACGCTAAATAATTTATATACATTTTGTCTAGTGTATTGGTCAGCACAAAGCAAGAATTTTGTTTCAAAGTTGTTTTCCAATATAGGGTTTCTGTGTGCATGGTAACATCATCAAAATTGTGTTTTGTTAATGCTTGGTGAACCTTATATAATTACAATCGCATATATTTATAAAAAAAAATAAAAGTGTAAAGTAAGCACACCAACACATCGGAGTACAACACATGTTTCTAAAATGTAAATTAGCCCAATATGTTTGTTATACCTTAAACATGAAGCCATACAAGGACAAATAAATAATTCAAATTTTTCATTCAACTTTTTTAAAAGTGTAAAATGTGCTTCAAAAACACATTGTAATAATTTGCAGTTCAACAAACGTTGTCCACATGTAATATTAAAAAACAAAAAATGATTCTTATTTGAATCTATCGTTGATTTAATACCCATGTACAGCTTTAATTGTTCCTTGCATATTTTCAAGGGTTTGTTTGGGTAAAAATCACCATTTATTTACAGATTTTTATTGACACATATTGTAAACATTACAGCCCATGTTCTCACACTATTTTCATTTAACCTCATGTTTTGGAGGAACATTTTACTGAGACTAAAACCCAGACAAGAAAATAGCAAGCCTGCAACTGTTTCACATCATTCCAAACGCAAGCAATTTGAATAGTTAAAAAACTAAATTATACTTAGTTAGAGATTAACACATTATTTATGATATTTGCTAGTAAAGTCAGCTTTAAAAAAAACAGTAAATCGCTTATTTGAAGAAATGGTTCGTGGTTTAATTAGCTAAAAAGAGAGTTTGTTTGCAGCAAACAAGCAGAGCCAAAGTACTTTTATTTAACAGGGTTTCTGTTAGCAGCTAATCTATTGTCGTATTGATTGTTTTGCTTCAGGTATAGTACATGTATTGCAGCTTATGCCATGAATATATGTACTTTTATTTCAAATATATTTTGTATATTAACTAATCTTAATCGTAGTGAACATTCTGCTTATCCTTACTTGTTTCGCAAAGTATGTGGCATTTGTTTTATGTAAAGGGTAAGGCTAGATAGATTACTTAGATGTTGTTTTTTTGGATTTTTTTTCTATTTTGTGTCGTTTTGTTATGTTAAACATACTATGTGTTATTATGTGTTATTATGTTATTATGGTTATAGCTACAATGATTACTAACAGTTTGCTGTTCTTTTATATTAAAACTGTTTTTCCTTGTTGCAGTATATATATTTTTTTAAATAACACAAAGTCTCTATTTTCAACTGACCTGAACGTTGAGGATTTGAGAGTTGTCTCTCACGCATAATAATAACATTGTTTGTTATCCACGGGTTGTCCACAATTAAAATAAAAGCAAAACCGTTGTCTTCCAAATCATTTGGAAATTGAAAACCCAAATGATTTAATAATTTGCGTATTCTCTTTTTAAAAAAATAATAAATGTCTATACATGATGTATTTTTAATAATTAATGCAGGAAACAAATTAACTGTGACAAAGGTGCTATGTTGAAGGAATTAACGCAACAGTCTGGTTTTTTTTTTATTTCTCGAGATGAGAATGAAAAATAAGAATAAACATGCCCAATTTATGAGTCACATCAGTAAAAAAAAGCGCTGACAATTCTACGTCAATATCATATCATTGCATATCAATGTGTATACTGTGTTAGTACTTGTACAGTTTTTAAATGTTTACGGACAGAAAAGGTCTGTACGTTAACAGTTCCCGCCAACAGGTTGTTTTGGTTTTAATTTTTTTAAATGTGAATTAAAACTCTCTTCGGAAGTACTAATAATCATGTGTACTAAGTTTTAATTGTAACATTGTATGTAATATGTCTTTCTCAAAAGAACGTCTGGTGTAAAATATGTGTTTAGTTTACAAATGCTAAAATCGTTGTGAACTGTCTATTTCCAAGAAGAGGGTATTTAGTGTCACATGTCCACAGTTTACCAGTTTGGCATCTATAAACCGATCAGATTTGCCCAGTGATTGCAGCAATGTATTGTATAAATTGAACAGGACAGGGTTACAATTCATTCTGCGCACATACATGCAACATGTATAACGTTCAAGCACAACGTACTTAAGCAGTTTTTACAGCGTTATGCAAATCAAAAACGTTAATGCGCAAGTTCTATTCCTTTGTCGACCTTTTTTGGGTGGAGTTACCGCCTGCGTTACAAAACAAGAAGCTGTCCATTGTCAATGTAATTCAATTTGAAAGTTTACGTGATAGACAATTGTGATTTAGACCAGAAACTACTCAAAGTTATGGTGCTGTTTAAGAAAGCCGTCGTCAGTTTAGGACGTGGTAAGCCATGTCGCTGGACCAATGGGGTTGACTCACAATTACCAACAATCGTTGTAAAGTTAACAGCCATTTGGGGGACTTGTAAAACAAAGTCATTTAAATCATGCCAGTGACATGGTTTTCAACTGTGTGTAAAATGGCACCCTGGTAACGAGATATAAGTACTGATCGTCTATCAGCTGCTGACTAAATACACAGAATCACTACAGCTAGCGTTGTATCTGTTACTGTTTCTGACATAAATTTACCTGAAATATGAAGCATAATGAAACTGTTAAACTGTGCAATTTATTAAACAAAATATATTTGGAAAGTGCAGATTTGATATTTGTTAACCTAACTTATTAACCCTTGTTTTTGCAATGAGAGTCAGATAGCACAACGGGTTAAGTTAATTGTATGTTTATTTTGACACGGTCTTTACTGTTCATGTCAACTACCAGTTGCTTAAATGCCTACCTAAAGCATTTGTGTAAAGTTTAAAATCCAAATATACAAAGTCCCCTACATCTCTCAAACTCTCTATAACTGTTTAATTTCAAACATTTAAATATTAAAAAATTAAACACTTAAACTGTTTTGCTGCTTATGGTTGTACTATAGCGTCTTCTAGTGTTTAGTTGTTTTTTAAAAAGCCACGAAAAACTACGGTTTTAAAGACAGCTATGCTAAATGGATAACGAACTAATTAGGTTTAGTAGGAGTATGTGAGTGAGTTATCATTTAGTGCAAACTAATAACACTTCTTAACACTATTTTGTTTATAAATCTACAATACTATGTTATCAGTTATATATAGGTGTGTTTAATATGTTGTTTAAATGTTACTGAGGTTCATGTTAAAATACTGTCGTAGTAAGTCTTTCATAATAACAAATATGCTGTGGTTTGTTTGCATTTTAAAGAAACAGTTGGCTTATGTAAGTAATAATTAGCTCTCAAAGCCACTGCAAGTTTATATGTTACTTAGCTGTTTTATAAACTAAAGTGTGCTACACTTGTTTCTGTAAAGGTCAACAAGATTCATCTGTCAGCCCACACACATGGCTTCAGTGCCTGTTCACCCTGATACTTCAGTCAAACTCAAAGAGGCGTTTGCTGTCAACAGCATTACTTTCATAGTATTCTTAGGACCTGACACTGTGGTCATTTTGTTGTGTTACAATAACAATCTTGTATTAATCTGTTTCAAAAACCTCTCAAAGGAGATATTCTAAATAAGTTTCCACATGATGGCTATTTATTTTAGGTTTGACATTACACAATGAATGATGCCACCAGCACATAAAGGCATAAATGACATTAAGCTTTCTCTAGGAAGACCTGGTAATACACTCTATAGATGGTAATCACTTAACTGTGCTCAGATAGGTATTCCCTAACGTATACAAGCGTTATGTTACAGTGTGCTAATAGAGTTCGCATCACTAGAAGTGCCAACTATTTCGCTGCTTGCTTCATCAACTGGCAATTTATCATATCTCACGCTAAGACGCTCTGAAACAAACACTATCGACACTTCGAAACACGCATTCTTGGTTTCAAACTATATTTCCACCGTTTGTTAAATTAAATGTTGACTTTTAAAAAAAAACAAGAAAACAATAAGACTAGTCTGATTACAATATCCAAAATCATATTGCATGTCTGATCATTCCCCTATACTTTTTGCACCAAAAGTAAATCCAGATTTGTACTTTTTTTCATTTTTAAAACCCTTTTTCTTACAAAATAGTGGCAATGTCGTCAACATGTAGGGTCAATGTGGGGCTCGTATAAGTCATGGTCACAATTCTTTGCCGAACAGCATCTTGGACAGCAAAACAAAAGCCCCCTGTTTCATGTTTAAGACCAGCTGTCTGCATCTAAGCAGAGAAGTTGAACGGTTGCTATTTCTATCAACACACTGCACATACACGCGATGAAGTGGTTTAATGGAAAACATTTCCTCGAAAAACTGATTCTGGCCTGACTTTGTGTAAGACTTCGCCTGGGTTATGTTCATTTCCGCACCACTCATCAGCACAACACCATCTATAACATTACCATTAAGATCCTGTCCATCATCCTTGGCACGTTTGACATAACCATGGAATTCATTGTTTTCAACTTTTCATCATGAGTTTTGGCATTCGTCACACAAATAAATGTGTGCAAAAGTACACAATAAATTCGATCATGAAATGTCTGACCATTAATCAAAGCATATCCTCCTAAATTGATTGGCAAATAAATATAAACGATTTGGTGAAAAACGTGGACGGTGAGACTTATTATCTGACATGATCCGTCGTGAATTGCCTGTTTATATACTCAGTAAAAAGGTTTAGCAGCACCTAACTTTGGCAATTGTAAACTCCAAACATGTTATTATAAAGTCGGTAATATCTGGTTAGAAGTGGCATGTGATATCGCACAAACACACTAAATTTGGCTGTACCAAACGCACGTGCATCCCGTGGGCTACACTGCACATAATTTAACGAAATATGAGTCCAACTTTATTTCAATCTTTAAACTGATTTTGAAAACAATTGCACACGTTATAACTACTTACTGTCCAAACAAGTACCACATTACAAGATTGCAACACAATGGGTCGTCACAGGGAAATGCCAAACCTGCCAATTTGACGCTTGTGGAATGCTGAGAGCCAATATGAGCTTACGTCATGTTGACAGACATCTTCAGGTCACCATCTCGAGTTCACAAGTACACTTGAAACACACATCCACCTGACGTGATCTCCGACATTCTTCTTCAGACCCTGCTGTTTGCGACGATTGCCTAAATAAAAGCATTATTCAAATAGTCATTACACGGAGTTGTAATTTAATTTCCTTGTCATTGAACATAACGGAGTATGATTGTGACAAAACAATTGTGTAACCGATACTTCAAATGAGATAGCCTCGGAAAATATTGGCGTTGATTCACATTTTACCATCAGTATATTTAGGTTTATAATAGCTGTCACATAATGTGACATTTGTAACCAGTGCTTGAACTTTGTAATTTGGAGCAAAGTCAAAGAAAATATCAGTGAACGTAAAACAAAAAAACGTATCTCTGTCAATCTGGCCAAACCTTTAACCTACTAAAATATAAATTGTCATTGACCTAGTGTATTTGTGTTATTTGCTTGTTGTGAATTGCTGATGGTTCACAACGCAGTGCATATGAACCTATTTAAATACATTTAAAAACATGATATTAATGACGCCAGGCATAGCAGAGTGTAGGCCGTACCTCCTGCACGCACGTACACAGAGAGAGATAGAGAGAGTAAATGTCGACCTATGTCATTCAACAGACGATCCACTGTCTCCAGCAGTGTGGCATATATCTATTTTCGGTAACTAAATAAATTGTTGAGTTTAATGTTTTGTTGCAGATGACATATAAAGTCAGTAAACAAGTATTTTGATTGCCCTTCCCTCCTTACAAGAAAGTCAAAGTTAAATATATGCGTGATTTTCTACTTTATATTTAACCTTACAACTACATTATATTTATGTCGTTGTGAAAATATATTTAGTGTGCGTGGTCGTTGAATAAAACTAACAGGGTTTGACTGATATCAACAATTGAAATAAGGATGTGGTTATTAACTGTCATGCAAATATGCAAAGATATATTTAGACAAAACAATTGATTTTGTTTTCAATATCGAGGAAGATAAAGCCCTGTCTGAAAAGCACTTCCGTGACTCTGTATGTTCTTATATATTATGTTATGTTTCAATATGATAGTAGGTTTTAATGTACTTGTCACAACCATGTCAGTTTTAATGAAGTGTTATGTAAATTAAAGCAATTTTAAATTGCCAAGGAATGAAAACATAGTAATCTCACAGATGTCAACCGGATTGCATGTTCGAGAGTTGTTTGCCTGCTGTCATTTACTGTTTGTTCACAATGTATACCAATCACAAGTAGGTTCACTTGCACCTTTTTTGAGGGGGTGTCTGTAATCATTCCTTTTCTATTGTCAACTGCACTGACATTTCAGACAGGCACTTTGCACACTCTTACCGCATTGTGGACGTGTGTTTATGTTTTAAGGTTTGACTGAATCAACATTATTCTAAAAAGTGTCACAAGAACCTTTGTTGTGAGTATATATTGGTAAGGTCACAATCTTAGTATAAATGATGTTTTTCAAAAATAATAGGGACATTTCTAAACATTCACCTGCATATTTTCACAGTATTTTCGGCAGTTATTCCACAAAACCCCACAATACGAGGTGATTTAATGTTAAATTCCGATTGCACAACAATAGTATTTTCTTATGGGAGGGTGGCAGATAGGGATAACTATATAACTACACAATTGGTGAATTATTAAAGTAAAGGAAGTGTTCATCAAAGGTAATGCCTGGAGCTTGCTCGCTTATTTGAAGATTTGACACAAGCTATTGATTGGCCTAAACAATCACCCTGGGTCCCGTTTTACAAGACGCTATAACTTTACGACGTTCTAAGCCATGTCACTCGGTTAATAGATTTGGTTTTCAAATGCAAAAACATTCTTGTAAACTGTCCACTTTCCAAAGAAAAACAAGTAAAACAGGGCCCTGATTTTAATGTTTTACTCATGCGTGTAAAAGAAAATACGCACACAGGCATGTACATGTATCACAGTGTATATGATCTACCTAAAGGCTAAATTGCTGAAGAATTATTGGAAACCATTTTGTTTCAGAAACAATAACAATGATCTTCATTTGGGAATTTACCGTGACAACAAATGTTTGCATACCATTCTGTTTTTAGAACGATATCCTTCCCTGAGATTGATTTGCCATTGCTGGTAGCTGACAAGGTCACATTGCCTACATCAGTCAGTGAATAGAACTCAGGAAGTGTATTTATTTATCTCTTTGAGCAGTGCTTTATCATTATATTGGCATTACCGCTTAAACACAATTGGGAATTGCTATGTATCACAAGTATTGGTTTTACTTGTCTTCTGTTCGTCAGTATTTCATTATCAACTTTGGCGAAAATGAGAAATTGTTTTAAATGTATTTGAAACCAAAATCTTTAAGTTTGTTTGCTTTCAAAATATTTGGGTTTAACATAGTTAAATTAGAAGTGTAAACATCACAGTTTTGAGTCTGTTTTGCTTGGAATTATTTACATCGTTGATTATCACAAAACGTTAATGTATTTATGGATTACTGCCTTTCATGTAGATATGTGGTTGCTCTCCACTTATTGTTTTCCTGTTGAAACTAGTAAGGGTTCTGTAGGCAAAATGTAGTCATCATCACCCCTATTCACTTTTGCAGTATATATGTAATGGGAAACCGGATTTTGATGTTAATAAATCTTAAAAGACAAGTTCGCAATATTTTCAGACAGAAATAGCCTTAAAATTAATCTCCATACTTTAATTGCTGTGATGTTGCAAACACGTCTTACATTGTATATCATTCGTTTTCAAAGAAAACATTTCAAGTTAACTGGTACTTGATCGAATTCCATTTCAGGTTTGACATTAGACATTAAAATAATCAAACGATTCCATCAGGCCCCCGTTCCACAAAGCGATCTTAGGTTAAGTGAATCGTAAATGCTAAATTGTAATATTGGAAACGACTGTCGTAGCGCAGAGATCGCTTTGGAACCAGCGCCATTCGTCACCGATTTCAAAGCTATTTCTGCGCTACGACAATCGTTAGCCTATGGTAAGAAAACAATTCACCCGGACAAAGTTTCAAAACAAATAACGATAAACTTAGGGTGGTATGGCTTTGCGGAAGGTGTTCTGCACTGATAGGCATAGAACAGTCATTCGTTTTGCTCTTAAACAAAACGTCAATACACTGTAAAGATAGTTACAACTTGACTTTGACAGTAATGAAGCTTTCTCAACAAAACAATAATTACCTTACAGTATGTTTAGACAGTTCAAATTACAAGATGTGGTCTTTGTACCACGAATTGATTAACCATTGTTAATTAAACAGTCAGGTCACACGCGACCTAATCAAAGTAAAACTAAACATTTTGTGGTTTTGCACTTATCTATACAGTATACCAGAGGCCAGTCTTACAAAGACGTCATAACTTTACGACGTCCTAAACCATATCACTTGGTTAATATATTTGGTCTACAGATGCACAAAAATGGTTGTAAACTGTGCACTTTCCAAAGAAAAATAAGTTGGTTTTTTTAAAGTGCACACTTTACAACAATTTTTTGCATTTATAGACCAACTCCATTAACCGAGTAACTTGGTTTAGGACGTCGTAAAATTATGACGTCTCCGTAAAACGGGGCCCAGGACCCAACAGGATCTGATGGGTTTTTTTATTTTAAACCATCTCGAGAAAAGTTGTTTAAGAAACAATCATGTAATAATGTTTACACAAGTAGACATTACACGAGGGAGGTGAAACCTTTCCTCATGGACCAGTCATTTATTACAGAAGGGATGCAGAGTTTTGTGGCGCAGTCATGTATTAAAAAAGCTGACTCTCCCCAGATACTTGTCACATTTTGTAATGACCCTCCCTTAAAAGTAGCATTATTTTCATGACTCTCCCGAAGAGCTTTTTTCATGGCCCTCCCCGCAAGAATGTCCTACTGTTACCCTCCCCTGACTTCTTTCGACCCCCGACCCCGACCCCGACCCCCGACTGTAATACATGGTCGGTCCCTCAGCTTTCTTTGGGTGTTTGGTTTATTGAAAGTGTTCAACGGCATGAACAATATTGACTGAGATCGACTATAGCTTTGATAATTTTTTTGGAACGGGCCCTTGAACATAATTATTGTTGTGTTTGATTATTGCAGATACTCACCACTTGTATATGAAGGGTCTGGTATATGTTAAACTATGGTCCTAAGATTCTGTATGCAAGTTAGTATAGAAGACTTTACCACCCTTGGTCTTTTCTCCATAATAAAGGTGTTTTGTAGTATTTATAATGACGACACCTCACACCCACACCATGCGTTCAATCAATATAATCACTCGGGTGAACATTTGTGCTCCGTGTTACATTACCCTACATGTAGTTAACAAAATGCTGGTTACTGCGCTTAAAACATGTATATAAATTATTCAGCGCGCGAATTTTTATTGGTTTGATGAGATTTCCTGTGGAAATCTCATCAAACCAATGGAATTCCGCTGAATAATTTATATACATTTTCCAGTCTCTTTTTAAACAACATTTAAATTACTTGAATTAAAAGAACTGGAATAATATGTTACTTCAACCGTTAGGGTGCCGAGTTCATTTTAATAGAACTTAAAGGTGTGACTACCCTGTGCTTTTTGTAAACCATCTATCGAGGATCTACAGAGTTAATTGGTAACCATGACAATGACACTGACAAATGTTGAGCTTAGCAGTTAAAGTATTAAACACCACCAAATGCTAGAAATTTTTTTCGGCAGTTTTAGGCGTGTGTTGTTAGCAGTTTGATATATGAAGTAGCCACAAAAACAAAACAATTTTTTGTGTGCATGCAAAGTGAGGACTGATTTAAACTTGCTGTTTAAACACTTTTAAATACATTGAAAAAAACATGATTTGTTACAATGTTGTATTTTCGTTTGATGAACTCCTTTGTTTAACTTTTTGTGTTCATGTGTTCATGTGTTCATTCACACTATACATGAAAACATTTACTTGTACCGCTGTGTGTGTTTTGATTGACATAAAACAAATTACATTTGCTGTTTTAGATACATTTCAGTCTTCAAACAATTCCTTATTGTTTTAAATAAAAGAATTGTCTGTGCATAAGGTATATGTTTTTAGTATCTAAAAACATAACTGTCTGTTTCTAATCAATGGTGTTATCAACTGAAGCCTACCCCAAAAACAAGTCCTTTGAAGTTGACATCTAATTTGCAATGTCCTCTTTTATCTCAACGACTTGAAAACTACTGAATGTTTATTTGAATGGGGAAGTATTGAAATGACTGACAAGCGTATTTGGATTATTACAATGTTTCTTTCCTTCATTCTGCATTTTGCAGGATAAGTCAAAATAAAGGACACTATTCCAAACATAATTATCTTTTGAAAGTAAGCATTTCGACTTTCCAAATGCAAATAACCACATAACGTTATTTGTTGTAACCAATCACAGCATTGACTATTTTATATGTATTCGCTTCCTTATAAATAATATAAAATTATTTGTTTGAGCTAAATAAACAGTAACATGCCTAAATACCACTTGGTTGAAAAAAACTTGTAGTTGTAGATGTACTGCTGAACATGTACACGTATAATGTGTTACAATTGAATGTGTTTGCTACTTTGCTAGTAACACAGTAACACAGTAACTGTGCTAGTAACACAGTAACACGGTACTGCATAGTACCGGGGAGCTTCATCTTCTAAAAGTCACGCTTCTAAAATTATACAAACGCGAATTGTCTCTAGGTCCAAAGACTACAGTTCTGGGCCCGTTACTCAAAGAGATTGTAAGATAAGTTGATCGTAAGAGTTAAAATATAGTATTGGCTTACGACTGTCGTAGCGCAGATATCGTTTTAGAACCGGTGCGATTTCTGCGCTATGACAGTCATAAACCTTCGATTAGAAACAACTCCACAGAACATTATTTTCAACATCAATAACGATCAACTTAGCCTAAGATAGCTTTGAGTAACGGGGGCCTGATGTGCTTTACACCAGTTCATTTTATTGAAATCAGAACAAGACATTTAGTGACTCCTCTAGGCATTAAATCATACACCTTCAGACAATTTTAGAACGTTCTGGCCCAGTTCCTCAAAGCGATTTTAGGCTAGGTTGATTGTAAGTGCTAAAATATAACATTGGCTTACGACTGTCGTAGCGCAAAGATAGCTTTCGAACCGATGTGCCTGTATGCATGCGGTTGTATGCGTGTATTTACGTGTGTTGCGTGAGTGTGTTACAGGTCTTTCATACCCACACACTCAGGCCATAATCAGTAGCGGTTGTTCGATTCGTACATTAAGACAGTTCCTTCAATTCTGCTGTATATTACATGCTCGTTTGTATTTGAAGTACACAGGGAAGGATACTTAACACAAACACAACTGAAGTAGTTGTCAATACTAAGACTTTTGAAAAAAACAGTTCAAACTGTATAAGACAGTCACACTTACATGTACATCAAGACGATAAATATAATATCATGATAAAACACAAGAAAAAAGTATCAAAATTATTTTGCGGATTTTTATTGGTTTGATGAGATTTCCATCGAAAATCACTTCAAACCAATGAAAATCCGCTGAAAATTTTCAACACATTTCTTGCCAGTGAAATAAATCTGAGACACGTCTGATGTATAGGGATCAATTCAAGCGCTGTCTTGTCATGGAGAATGGCACGTGTAAGACAAGCTGACCACGACATGGACGCTGTGAACGTGATCCCCACTTTGCCTGTTTGTTTGGTTTCTATCATTACGTTGTCCAGATCTCGAGATACTTTCTTCACGTTTAATAGTAGGGTTGTGCGGTTTTACCAGTATGTTGGTAAACCACAATTCAAAATGAATCAGGTACGTATTGCGATATCGCGATATCGTAGTGTGTGTTTTTGTTATTTTTATTTTGTACTGTTTTTTAAAAAAAACCTCAACAGTCAATTAAAACTGGCATTGGGACATTAAAAATATAAACAATACTACAAAGTAAGCAAAAGGCAAATTGGTTTTCTGTCACGATATAGAACATTATATGCTATACTGAACCGCAAAACAAACGTCACTCCATTTTAAAAATTGGTAATCAGTTTAATTCTAATACATGTAAAGAACACAATAATTGACGGAATGATTTAAAAATTGACAAGTTTGATCATCACCATTTAGAGACAAACGTAAGAGAAGTTCAGATGAAAGTGAGGACAGGTGGCGCTACATTGCGATCTGAAAGTCAATAACGTGTATGGCCTATTTGGGCGTTGAATACAGCGTTGCATCGTCTGTACATAAAGGAGATGAGACGGTTGATGAAAATCATAGGAATTTGGTCCTATATCCGCTGATACGCCTGAGTGAGTTCAGCTACAGTTGTCGGCCTTGGTTGCACGTCATTGAGCCTCCTCTGAATCTCGTCCCACAAGTGTTCTAACGGGTTTAAGTCTGGACGGAGGGCAGGCCATTGAATAGTTTGTATGCCGTTTTGACGGAGAAAGTATCTTGTTGCTCTGGCAGTATGGGCACGTGCGTTGTCCTGCTGGAAGACATGGTTTCAATGACGAGCAAAATGGGGTACGATGAAGCGTCTCAGCACTTGATCAATGTAGCGGGCAGCTGTTACACCATTTCCTCTATCATGACCAATATTCTAGAACACCATAGGGCCTAGTTAGTGCTTTAGTGCAATAGCACCCCATACCATAATGCTCTAAACTCCCCACGAATCGCTTTCCATTACACAATCATCTAAAAAAACGCTCCCCTCGTCTTCGCCACGCTCTCACTCGGCCATCAGCTGTCGAGATGCAATACCGGCTTTCATCGGAGAAGACTACAGCTCGCCACTCCCGGTGACGTCAATTCCTATGATGTTTAGCCCACTGGAGACGAGCGTGGCGATGTCGAGCAGTGAGGATCTGACCCCTGTAAGGCCTGTGACATCTGATATTTCTCTGCCGCAAACACCTGCGCACTGTGTCGTCGCTGATTGGTCTCTGGTGATTGCCAATGGTTGTCCGTGCAGTTTTCGTAGCTCTAGCGAAGCGGTTTAGCAGGTGGTGACGGACGATCTGTCGATTTTGCCTCAACGTTGTTACAGGCAGTTTTCCACTACGAGGACGGTCGGCTGTGCTTCCAGTGGCTTTAACCCGTTGCTGCAGGCGGTATATTGTTCGAACATGAACTTTAAAGTGGTTTTAAAGTGGTAAAATTTTACCAAGGCTTGCTGTCTCTGCTCCCTTGACAGTCGTGGCATGTCGATACTGATGAACTGTGAATGATTCGAATGTTTGGTGGCTCTTTTTATAGGGATGATACCGTAGTATGCACGTGCAGTGTCACATTCATAAAAACATGCACAAAAACCGTACCCCATCATTACTTTAGTAATTGCCTTTTGACGACGTGTTTTTGGTATCAAACACAGCATCTGAAACCAAATTTGCCTGACCACTGGCTTTAAACCAGGTCTAGCAAAAATATAAAAAGAGTAAAATGATTAAATTTAAATGAAACATACGTGGCCATAATTTGAGTAGGGTGACGTTTCTTTTGCGGTTCAGTGTACAATACATTGAAGTGTATTGTAATATATCACAATTGACACTTTGGTGCACTGGACAGCCCTGTTTAAAAAACGCGTGGTATCACAGCACATACTACATCCATGTGTTGGAGATAAAGAAGGTTGATAGGGTTTCATGTTCAGGATGATTGCAAAGGTTGATCCACAACTCACAGTCCTATTTCAGAGTTCAACGTGTTCGCAACGGATACTCTCGTGTTAATAATAAATCTAGATGTACGTATACTCAAAATCATAATGTTGGTGATATCAATATGTATTAATTGACTAATTGTAATAAGTACACTTTTAAAAGTAACGTGTATATTTTGTGAAAATAATTGTATGTTTTACATTTTAAGTTTGGATTTTGTAAAATGTACGTTTCATTTCGACCGAGTTTTGAATTTAAAATGATCATTTGTTTATACCTTGCTAATGTTAACTCTCCATCGGTTAATCCTAGTTGGGTTTCAGCTGTATCAACACTCAAATGCTGAGTCCAACCTTTACTCATTTGAGTTTTCACATTTCGACTAAAACAGGTCGTTGAAACCTATCCTGTGGTAATTTGTTTAAAAGAGCTCCTGCAGGAGCTCTT
>JAULCD010065371.1:0-11978 GCA_032361085.1 Calliostoma canaliculatum | reverse complement strand
GGAATGGTATCTCTGGTAATAGCAATAAGTTGATCACTAAATACCTAAATAGGATCAGGCTGACTATCAACTTGTTTATAAGTTTAGTTCAACATAGGCTGGCAAAGGTTGCTCAGTCTGCCTCTACTCGGGAGAAGCTTCCACTGTCTCTTACACCACTGGAAAGTGGTCACTGCCGCACATGTCGTCATATACTGATTAAATAAAGTCCTGCAAAAGGAACGGGTAGTTAATAGTTAAATCTATTGCGGTATAAGTTCCTGAAGCTGGATGTAAATACATATTTGATCCATCATTAAACAATGATAGACCACTATGCGCTACTATATCTTATATTTGTTTACCCTTATCAAAAGTGGAGTTACTACCCCACAAGTGGTCATGACTGTTGAAATCGCCTAAAAGGATGTATGGTTTAGGCAGCTGTTGTACAGGATCGTTAAGTTGAAGGTGGAATATAAACAGAGCATATTGTTATAGTTTTGAATAAGCTGAGTTGTCTGACCAGAATGGATGAGCCTCCTTTAGCTCTGTCAGGTTCTTTGGAAAAGGCATGGTACATAATAAACTGCCTCATCTAAAGTGTATCAGATGCTTTTAAATGAGTCTCCTGGTAACAAAAAGGAGTCGGATTGTATAGTTGAACTAAGAGACTAATTTCAAGAAAATTTGCCTGAAAACAACGGCAATTCCATTGGATTAACGCCATGATAATTATTATAAGAAATATGTAAAATGTGTTTAAAACACTATGCAAGGGGGAGGCCAGCGATCGCACGAGACCCCCCTTCCTTTGATGGAGACCTATGGTGTATTTTAGGTGAGTGAGGTCAAGTGCCTGGTGGAGGATTGTCATCATAATCCTCCTCCATTTCTAGGCTCTCGTACCTGTTAGCGAGGTTGACAAGATGCCTTTGACCTTTGGAGACCCTGTCCAGTACTGGTCTGTTGGCCTTGGCTTTGGCATTTTTTTATTCGGTTTTCTTTGGTGGTGATTAAGATGCTGCTGGTGGCATCTGTGTGGCGGAGTGGCTTGCCACTCTTCCCTTTCCTGACTTTGATTTCACTGGTGGACAAAAAGTTTGAGGTGAGGCTTCTGTCAGCCAAGTACACTCGGTCTGACAAGCAGCAGAAACGGTAGATTTAGTAGTTGGCTGAAATGCAGCTGTTGCAGGCATCTGCAAATGAAATATTGCTTTCTGTTTTGATTTTCAGTATTCATGTGCAAATATAGGACATTGCTTCGACGAAGCCTCATATGTGCCTTTGTTGTTTGAGCATTTCGGCGCCCTGTCACATGTGGAGCTCTCGTGGTCCAACTCGGCACAAATGTGGCAGACGGTACGATTGGTCCGACATGATCGAGAGCCATACCCACACTTCTGGCACTTGTAGCATCGCAGGGGCGTAGGAACATAAAGTTCCGCCTGGATGCGACAATAGCCAGCTTTGAGAAATAAAGGAGGAGCAGAAGATTTCAACTCCATCAAATAGGTATTTGATGGGAGTGTTTACCTCCATCATTGAGTGTGAAACGCTTTACGCGAGTCACACCCTGACTAGAGAGTTCACCTACCAACTTCTCCTCCTCCATCTCTGCAAGCACATGTGACTTGTCTCGAACAATGCCCTTACTAGAGTTTAGTGAAGGGTGGGGAGTGACTGTGACGGGCACTCCAACATACTCAGTTGTATTTAGAAGATTGATTAACTGTGGCTTTTTGTTAACTTCCAATCAGAAGATAACCAGAGCGGAGTTTTGTTACGTTTTGAACAGTACCTTGGACACCTTTTTATTTGGAGAAAGGGTTTTGCTTAAGTGGCTCACCACCCCCAACACCTCCTTCTAGCACCAAAAATTTTGGCCAGTTGTTGTTGTCATTGATTGTTGAATTTGTAGTGGTAGATTCCTCATCCGCAGATAAAGAATCCTCTTGCTCACGAAATCGTTTTGTACCTGTTTTACCCATAGTGGCAAAGAATGTGACTCATCAGCGCTGCTCCCCAGCCGCCACCGAGTGCCCATAACGGCGGTGCCAAATGCCTGTGGACCTCCAAATGACTGGCACCAGGGATACAGCACTGATATACTCCCAATTTTTTTTACATCTCAGGATTGGCCCATAAGCCACCGCCTTTATGGTGTTAAAAAGAAGCAATAACCGATAACCAATTTATACCTAGAAGTTTTCGAAACTAAGAAAGGCGAGAGATAGCAAAAAGTAAAAAGTAGGGTTAATGCCAAGAGCTTAACATGACCAGCCGGTTAATCAGCACCGGCCAATCCTGACCACCTGCCAAACTGAAGTCTGTGGCAAAGTGGTGTGTTGAGTGATACAGCACTGCTAGCAACACCCTCAACCACCATACTACCTCCCTCCCCCGTTTACAGGACGCAGCTCAAAGCAAACAGGCTGCCTCATTTTAGTCGCCTTGTACGACAAGCATGAGGATACTGGGGACCTATTCTAACCGGGTGCCCTATGGGGCCACTCTGAAAGATTAATTGGACTAAAAACTTAAAACTTATAACTAAAAACAATTAATTGTATCACATTTACACAGTGAGCTGGACCACATTTTATATATTCATTCAAAACCTAACTAATATTTCAGTAAAATAATCTTCATATTTAAATTGTCTGTTTTGGGTTTTTTTCTTTACGGACGTGTAAACTCAATACCAACAGTATTTAATTACAAAACCAAAAATATGTTCTCGGTTAGGAACAAAAAACAATGCCTCATCTGAAGTCTCGTAAGTCTAATTGCATTTGCATGAGACTATTTCAGCGAATGAAATATTTAAAAAATAGTACTACACAATATATATTAGACAATTCTCGCATAAAGTGTACAACTCACATTTCTTTATCTCTACATACAGAACCAGGGTTGTGCTATTGAAATTTACTTTTTTAAACTGTTTACAACAGGGACTATTAGTTATTAGCGTGTTTTTTTCAGGGGCCTCAGACTATAACATGGGGTCCTACTCTGACACAGCTTCCTTGAAGTATTTTCAGGGCCCTTTTTCTCAAAGCGACCTTAGGCTGGGAATATTTGTCCTTGCCCCATTGTCACCTGACTACACCAACTTCTGCCCCATTGTCACCTGACCACACCAACTTCTAAATGCCCTGATAGAAAATCTTTAAATTTTATTTTGTTAAATCCTGTGTGGGCCCTTGACTCCGACAAGTCGAGCACCAAAAGGAAAACTGACCATTTCTTCTTTTTACAAACAGCATATATTATTTTTATTGTAATCTACTTGTATTGACATGACTGTAGAGAAAAACAAACTATTTTCGTATTTTTTATTCTGTATTATCTTGTTTTGTTCCGCTACTGGAAATTACAAGATTTTAATGGGAGATAACGTGCACAAATCTATAAATATAATATGAACTCCTTTCAAAACACAAGATAAGACAGTTAAAAACGAGACAATACAAAAACAACTCAAAAACACTTATTGAAACACTGATGAAAGACTTAGCTTGATTCTGTTTGCACGTGTCTTAATCGCTGTTAAAGGTACAGTTTACACACTAATATTAACAAATCTAGCATTGAAAACTAAAAGTTTCGGCTAGTGAAATGTACCTGGCTTAAACATATATACAATTTTCAATTAGGTTTTATAGTTTTCAGATTTTGTATTCTTTATTATGTTGTTTTGTTCCTATACTGTAAAAGACAAGATTTTAATGTGAGATAACGTGCACAAATCTATAAATATAATATGAACTCATTTCAATACACAAGACAGTTAAAAAACGAGACAATACAAACAACATGTATTTAAGCACTGATGAAAGATTTAGCTAACTTCTGTTTGCACGTGTCTTAATCGCTGTAAATGGTACACTTTAAACACCAATAATAACAATTCTAGCATTTGAAATCTTAAAGTGTCAGCTAGTGAATCTGGCTAAAACATATACACAACTTCTAAAAAGATTTCAAAGTTTTTTGCATGACTTATCTCTCAGCCACCTTACCAATCACAATACAGCCACTTGACCAACTAAAAATTATGTCATTTAACCACTCACCATACAGCTAATAGACCACTAAACTCAAACCGTTTGACTAACTCGAATTAACCCAATTGTATTCAGTTACTTGACCACACAAAATCAAGTCAATTAGATTTACAAAAATGCCACCCCACACCAATACAACCCTGGACAAATGATAAAAGCATAACTGTCCTTAGTTCGTCTGTTGAGAAAATTAGTGGCATAATTAACATTTACATTCACATTAAAAGTCAATTCCATATTAAGTTGTGTATTTTTTTACCTTGTTACATATTTTTCACTGGATTTATAGAGTTTTCAAAATGTATTGACTCGCCGTTATTTACTGTAATATTGCCTAAGCGAGGCCCTTACCGTGTTGTAAAATATTGGAGAAGTTATCCTGAGCAGCGGGTGTCCAATTTTTTGGAAGGGTTTCGCCTATAGTACTTAGTTGCTGACTCAACATCACAGTCTGTCTATTCATGCTGCTCATGAAAATACTGTAAACAGTGATTTTTGCGTCGTGAAATTATTGCGAATAGCACACCCTAGACGTTACTGCGTCGAGATATTTTTGCGAGTTGCCGTGTTGAGATGATCCCCTAATTACCAAACAATAGACAACTTCAATCAAGCGAGGATTACTGTGTATTTGTGTTTTTAACTTATTGAGTAACTTGTTTGCTTACATTCGATAACAGGAATAAAGTTTTTTAACCACCACTTATTTATGCTTATTTTCTGCTTTATATTTTTTGCGCTTTATATTTTTTGCGAGTGAGCCTCATTCGCAAAATTTGCAAAAATATCACGGTCGCAAAAATTTCACTGTTTACAGTATATATTGGATATACTTAATGTCACCAGATTTATACAGCCTCCTCTTTAGAAGTTATTAGTAAAATTACATCTGGAAGCCCCAGCACTTTTTATCTTCACGACCGTTTGCCTCGATCCTTCTATACCTTTACACAGAGGAAGAACTGTATGTCAGTGACACCAGTGTACATGGTAACCAATGCTGTTCACGGATGAAAAAACCCCAACCAAACCCGTTTCAGAATGAAAGCCCTTGACCTAGGTTTGTGTGGTCAGTGATTTACAACCAATATCATGTCTTAACATAAAATAATACTCCTTCCCTAAACGTTATGTATTTGTATTGGTGATAATGTATGAACCAAGCTATGATAGAAAAACAACAACATAAAATAGTAAAAGACAAGTCCAGCACCGAATGGAAAACTGACCATTCTTTCTCTTTACAAACATCATATATTATTTTTATTGTAATCTGCTAGTATTGACATGATTGTAGACAACAATTTTAAAACAACTATTTTCAAATGTTGTATTCTTTATAATGTTGTTTTGTTCCCCTACTGGGAAATACAAGATTTTATTGTGTGATAACGTGCACAAAGCTATCAATATAATATGAACTCATTTAAAACACAAGATAAGATAAGATTCGAGACAATACAGAAAGTCTTAAAAAATGAGAAAAAATTGACAATCCAAAACTAACGTTAACCCTCAAAGTGTGCCGAGTAGATTTTAGCAAGTTTTAAAAGTGTGACCACCTTGTGCTGCTGAAAAAGTATCCTGTGATATTTTGTTTAAAAGAGCTGCTGTATGAGTTCTTTTAAACAAGTTATTGCAGTGTATGTTATTAACAGCCTGTTTAGGTTGGAATCTGAAAACTAAAATAAGCAACTGTTCAGGACCTTAAGGGTTAATGAAGTTACAAAGCCAAACAAAAATGCGACATGAAATTAATATGTGCACAAGTCGGGCGCAATTTTCGCATTAATGTCATGCACGCATTAATTTCAAGATTTACAGTTATTCCCAAGTTCTGGGTTCTGTGGGGTTGTTTTTTTAAATAAGGACGTTTGATCTATTTATATGTTTACCTGTTTGTTTGTTAATATATCCAGCTATTTATCTGTATGCCTGTCTGCTTAAGAGTATGTTTATTCATTGTAGGTAGATATGTGGATAGGTAGGTTAGTGAATACAGATTTGTTAGTGAGCGCCACATGTAAGAGATATTTGTTAAGGAGGGCCACTGGTAATGCTGAATAGTTACTGAGCGGCCCAGGTTAACGTTAGTTGTTACTGAGGTGCACCGGCAAACAAAATTTGCCACTGAGAGGCACAGGTAGTGAGAGTTGTTACTAAGGGAGAAAGGGACTGATTTGTTAGGAGGGTAACAGCTAAGGTGGAGTTGTTACTGAGGAGCACAGGTAAGACTGAGTTGTTACTGAGGAGCACAGTTAAGACTGAGCTGTTACTGAGGGCACGGGTAAAACTGAGTTGTTACTGAGGGCTCAGGTAAGGCTGAATTGTTAAGAAGGGCACATGTAATACAAGATGTTACTGAGCTTGAGGGGCACAAGTAAGGCCGAGTTGTTACTGAGGGGCACAAGTAAGACCGATTTGTTAGTACGGGTTGTAGGTAAGGCTGAATTATTACTGAGGGGAACAGGTAAGCCCTAGCTGATACTGCAAGATACAGGTAAAGCCGAGTTGTTGATGTGGGGGGCACTATTAAGGCTGAGTAGTTACTGAGGAGCACAGGTACACGAGATTTGTTACTGAGGGGCAGAGGGAAGACTAATTTGTTTGGGAGGGCCACAGTTAAGGTGAAGTTGTTACTGAGGAGCACAGGTAAACAAAACGTGTTACTGGGGGGCACAGGTAAGGCCGAGTTGTTACTGAATGGCACAGGTAAGGCCGAGTGTTTACTAAGGCGCACGGGTAAGGCCGAGTTGTTACTTAGCTCGAGGGACACAAGTAAGGGCGAGTTGTTACTGAGGGGCACAGGTTAGACCGATTGTTAGTGAGGGTAACAGGTAAGGCAGAGTTGTTACTGAGAGGCACAGGTAAGGTCCATTGGTTAGCGGGGGTCACGGGTAAGGCCGAGTTTTTACTGAGGCGCACAGGTAAGGTCGAGTTGTTACTGAGGGGCACAGGTAAGGCCGAGTTGTTACTGAGGGTCACAGGTAAGGCCAAGTTGTTACTGAGGGGCACATTTAAGAACGAGTTGTTACTAAGTGGCACAGCTAAGGCCGAGATTTTTACTAAGGCGCACGGTTAAGACCAAGTTGTTACTTAGCTCGCGGGACACAAGTAAGGGCGAGTTTTTACTGAGGGGCACAGGTTAGACCGATTGTTAGTGAGGATAACAGGTAAGGCAGAGTTGTTACTGAGAGGCACAGGTAAGGTCTATTGGTTAGCGAGGGTCACGGGTAAGGCCGAGCGTTTACTGAGGCGCACAGGTAAGATCGAGTTGTTACGGAGGGGCACAGGTAAGACTTATTTGTTAGCGAGGGTCACAGGTTAGACCGATTTGTTAGTGAGGGTAACAGGTAAGGCAGAGTTCTTACTGGGAGGCACAGGTAAGGCCCATTTGTTAGCGAGGGTCACAGGTACACCCGGGTTCTTACTGAGAGGCACAGATATACCCGAGTTGTTACTTAGGGTCACTGGTCAACCCGAGTTGTTGTCGAGGATCACAACTAAACCCGAGTTGTTACTAGTTGACAAACGTAAATCGGTGTTGTTATTGAGAATCACAGGTAAATTCGAATCGTTATGAAGGGACACAGCTAAGCTAGTAACTGGTGACAACAAGCAAACCCAGAGTATTGATAAAGCGGCACAAGTAGGACCAAGCTATTATTAAGTGGCACAGGTAAAACCTAGCTGATACTGCAAGGCACAGGTAAGACCGGGGTGTTACTATGAGGCACAGATAAGATCGAGGTGTTACTGAGAGGCACAGTAAGGCTGAGTTGTTACTGAAGGGCACAGGAAAACTCGATTTGTTACTGAGCGGCACATGTAAGACTGAGTTTTTATTGAGGGCCACAGGTAAGACATATTTGTCAGTAAGGGCCACTGGTAAGGCTGAGTTGTTAATGAGAGACACAGCTAAGGTCAAGTTATTACTGAGGGTCACGGGTAAACGAGACTTGTTACTGAGGGTCACAAGTAAACGGAAGATGTTACTGAGGGTCACGGGTAAACGGAAGTTGTTATTGAGGGTCACGGGTAAACGGAAGTTGTTACTGGGGGGCACATGTAAACGAGAGTTGTTACTGGGGGTCACAGGTAAGGTATAGCGCAGGTAAGACTAATGTGTTAGTGCGGGTCGTACGTAAGGCTGATTTGTTACTGAGCTTGAGGGGCACAGGTAAGGCCGAGTTGTTACTGAGGGGCACAGGTAAGACTGATTTGTTATTGCGGGTCACGGGCAAACGAGAGTTGTTACTGGGGGGCACAGGTAAAAACGAGTTGTTAGTGAGGGCCACAGGTAAGACATATGTGTTAGTGAGAGGCACTGGTAAGGCTTAGTTGTTACTGATGAGCACAGGTAAACGATAGTTGTTACTGGGGGGCACAGGTAAAACCGAGGTGTTACTGAGAGGCAAAGGTGAGACCGAGTTGTTACTGAGCTCGAGGGACACAGGTAAGACTGAGTTGTTAGTGAGAGCCGTAGGTAAGGCTGAGTTGTTACTAGTGGGCACAGGTGAACGTGAGTTGCTACTGAAGGGCACAGATAAGACCGAGTTGTTAGTGAGGGCCACAAGTAAGGCCGAGTTGTTACTGAGGGGCACAGGTAAGGCTCATTTGTTACTGAGGATCACAGGTAAGGCCGAGTTGTTACTGAGGGGAACAGGTTCACCAGGTTTGTTACTGAAAGGCACGGGTAAGACGGAGTTGTTACTGAGATGCACAGTTAAGACGGAGATATTACTGAGAGGCACAGGTAATACGGAGTTGTTACTGAGAAGCACAGGTAAGACGGAGTTGTTACTGAGAGGCACAGGTAAGACGGAGTTGTTACTGAAAATCACTGGTGAGCCCGGGCTGTTATCGAGGGTCACAGGTAAATACAAATCGTTACCGAGGGGCATAGCTAAACCAAGTTGTTACTGGTGACAACAAGCAAACACAAGTTATTGTTAAAGTGACAACAATTTATTATTAAGTGCTAAGACTGAGCGGTTACTGATGGGCACAGGTAAGACTGAGTTGTTACCGAGGGGGACAGGTAAACCCGATGTCTTACTAAGGGGCACAGGGAAAGACGATTTGGCACTGAGGAACATATATAGACCTGAGTTTTTACTGCGAAGGGGTAAGACCGAGTTATAAATAAAGGCACAAGCAAGACTGATTTGTCATTTGAGATAACAGGCAACCCCGAGTTATAACTAAGGTACACAGGTAGCCCGAGTTGTAACTGAAGGATACAGGCAAACCCGAGTTATTACTAAGATGCACATGTAAGCCCTAGTTGTTACCTAAGGGCACAGGTAAACCTGAAGGGCACAGGTAAGACCAATTTGTTACTGGGCATTACAGGTAAACCCAAGTTGTTAGTGAGGGGCACAGGTAAGACCGAAAAGCTACTGTTATTCTCAGCCTATGTTGCTATAATCACTGGCTTTAGTCATTGTATGTTTAACCTTGCCTGAGTATGTAAATACACTCTTTTAGCTATGTATCTTGTTACATGTTTACACACCTGTATTTATGTTATTATGCTTGATTACGATATAAGAATCTATATCGAAGCGTAGTTCAGTGTAAATAAAGAAGTGTGTAACCCATTAGCAACTTTCTCCTCATAATTGTTACAAAACTTGATCTGCCTACTGGTCTCCGAGCCAACACCTTAACCACTCAACACACGTTGGACAGTATTTGTTTTTACTTACAGTAATACGTTTAATGAAAGAAGTAAATCTGCATCTTTGAGATGTTAATGAACACATAAGGCACATCATATCAGGCTTTCCGTTGTCGGGTGACGTTAAAGCTTTGTACTTTTTACAGTTGATATGGGATGCCACGATGTGACTATTATGTCACTTTTTGTGTGTGTGTCCCATGTGAGATTTAAACCAAGGTCCCCAGAGTCAGACACCAAATCGATAGCACTCGATGGTTAATAGGACCTTAGTTATGACAGTATGTATTCTGTGGTAATACGTTTAAAAACGTTTCCGTACATGACCACATGATAGGACGTAATCTGAAGTTACACCACCTTGCTAAAAACCTTTGGGTTAAATATGTCACCACACTGCACGGTATTTCCACATCAATTGAACAGATTACATGTTTATTATTTCATCGAGTGAATAGTCATTCCGTGAGTAAGTGAGTGTTTACTCCTTTGTCAAGGCAATAAGTATAGGCGTGTGTGCTCACCATTGTATTAGGATAATAACCATCTGAGTGAGTGAGTGATTGAGTGTGTGAGTAAATGAATGAGTGCTCTTTCATCAGAGTATGTTTTATCTGAGTGAGTGTTTGATCTTTTATCAGATCAATGATCATACGAATAAGTGAGTGAATGTTTACCCCTGTTTAATTTAGGGACATTTAAACGTAACAGTACATTATTCAGGAAGTCTGTGTAATGTCAATATCTGGTTTGTTCGTAAGTTCACGACGTTTCGAGGCATTTGCTTGCTTCCTTCATATACCCCGAAACGTTGTGAACTTACAAACAGACCAGAAGTTGACACCCACGAAATTACTCCTGTTATAAACTTTTTTCAGTTATCTTGTGATGACAAGGGTTATTGCAGGAGGAATGGCTGCATCACTAATGTAGTATTGTGATGCAGTGAAACCTGCGAGTTTCGGTTGGTACCTGCAAACAAAGAGTGTTACTGTGTTACAATATTACATTCTGTCCTAACTACACGTAGACATGTTATCTAACGCAGAAATGGACTTGTAATCTACGTGAGTGAGGGCTTACTCTTGCATCGGTTGAATTATCATTTCATTTCAACACAGTTACCTTGCGATGACAAGGCTTATTGCTGGAGGAATGGCTGCATCACTAACGTAGTCTTGTGATGCAATGAAACCTGGTACCTAAAATGGTACCTGCAAACAAAGATGTGTTACTTTTACAGCGTTACATTCTGACCAATTACAAGGTGGGATTCGAACTACGACCTCCTGGTCCGTTGTACGCAAACCACCACCGTACTGTCTATCCATCCCCAACCCTGATATACTTATACACGTTTTGTTCACATGTCTAGAAAAGTTGAGATTCTAAACTGATGTACATTATCAAATATTAAATTGTGTAAATATTCTCAAATTAATACATATACAATGTAATAACTTCTTCGGAGTGCAGGCTGTATATTTAAACCTCAGCATGCAACATGAACCGACTTTCATCAGACAAGTGACTCCTTCCCCAAGACCTCAGATTCCAGTTCCTTCTCACTTGACACCTCATCAAGTGCCGTCCTTTATTATCATCTGTCAACAGTGTACGCCTGACTTTATGAAGTCAGTCCAGCAGCTTGTTATTAGCAGCCATTTATGCTTCAAAACCGTTCTTGATGAAAATTTCAAGCGCCTCACCAGACGTATAAGTGTTCTGTCTCCATGATATGACGTCACAGAAGAACTTCGCAAACGTGGATAGTCTGAACTTGATGAGTCTGATCATGTTTTCTGATTAGTCTGCTACTTACTGTATAATCGTAGTCTGTTTACCTTCCGACTGCCTGGAATGATAAAACACCGGAAAACAATCAACTAGTGAAATTGTCAGCCATGATCATATTGCATTTGCTTAAAGGCATGAGTGTTTTGTATGTGCATATTTGTTCTGTAATGCTTAATTTCATTTCATTTTCTGACCACATTTTGCCAAACCAATGTTGACCAATTGCTATTAATTCATACCACTGTAATTGCTATTAATTAATACCAATGTGATTGATTTCCATTCATACCACTGTAATTGCTATTAATTAATACCACTGTGATTAATATCAATTAATACCACTGTAATTGATATCAATTAATACCACTGTGATTGGTATGAATTAATACCACTAGGATTGATATAAATTAATACCACTGTAATTGATATCAATTAATACCACTGTG
>JAULCD010065260.1:0-11980 GCA_032361085.1 Calliostoma canaliculatum | reverse complement strand
ACACACACACACACACACACACACACACACACACACACACACACACACACACACACACACACACACACACACACAGTATATTTAAAGTATTATTCAATGATAATATGCATAATATGTCCACAAGCTGCTGTGCAACATGTTGGTTTTAAAGCAAAGTATTAAAAACAAAACAAAACACATAGTGAGTGAGTGAATTGCGGTTTAACGCCGTTATCTCACTGCGGCAAGTTTATTGAAGGAGAGATCCTGCATCACCATTGTAGTTATGTGATGCAATGAAACCTGCTAGTTTCGGCTGGTATTGCACCATGTTCTCACTGTGAGTATCGGTTGGTACGACTCTCCGCCACTGAAACGGATGCTGAGCTCCCCGAGATTTTTGTATTTGTTGCTATCTCACCGAGATACAATTTCGCAAGAACGGTTCTGTCATCAGTGTATTTTCTTCAACGAGTTTCAAAAAGTTATGTGGTGGTGACCACGGTCTTAAAGATAAACATCCCTTTAAGGCTCCACAACCTCTAAACAAACTGTCAGGTCAAATTAGGAGACAGTAGTTTATATGGCCTTTCTGGAAAAGAAATTTCTAACTTGAGAATACTATTATTACTGGTAATTTTTGGCGGTACAAATCATGTTTAGTAGTAATACTGCATTAAAATAGGATGATTATATAAATAACATATACATGAAATATAGCATAATAATAAGTTGAAATTGACAACTTTCGTGAAAGGCAACACTGTTTACGTTCCGTTATTTTTGTTTACTGTAACTAAAAGGCGCTGTCACCATGCAGCTAGTGATAGTTTGGTTGTAAATGTCACACGATCTGCGGTACTACTCCACAAGGACGCATTATACGAACTAAGTCTCAGATAGTGCTAATGGACTAAGTGTGATGCTTTAGTGACTGTACCCTACATTCACAGCGTGTGGAACGGTTTTGAAATGTCAAACACTGCAAAATACACGTTTAAATGTTTTGCGCATCTGCTTGTTTACGTTGAGATAAAATGTGCTTTTGCCAAATAGACAATAGTTACACAAGTTTACTAAGTTGCTATGAGTGAACATGTGTTTCTCAAGGTATGTTCACCATAGTAACTAGTGGAAAAGTGTATATGATACGTCACCGACATCACAGCTGCATCTAAGCCATACTGCTGAGAATATGTTAGTATTAAAGTTGAAGTTAAAAAAAGTTATGTTCAATTTGTAATATATTGTTTAACCAGTTCACTGTGGCAAATACATGCCTTTAATGTTACAGTAATATCATTGTTGCCATCCACAGTAATGGTTTGACACTTTTCTTTAGGCTGACATCTTATGAACATTTATTTTTGTATTTGAAACGTCTATTCTGAACCTAATCCGTAAGTTACCCTACTTAGTTATTCCTGTTAACCCAATTAGGCAGCTGGCTAGTCTGTCTCCCCCACTCCCCTCTGGTGAAATGGTGACCGATGAGAGATCATGAAGTTATCGCCACCTTCATCCGTCCTGTACGATCAACACTTTTCGAAGAACGTGGGAGTAAATAAAAAAAAACACATGTTGAAACATATACAATAAAAGTCAAAGTTGCCACAACATTGATAAAGATAAGAAATTGTATGACTTCATTTTCCTCTGTAGATTTCATTTAAATTGCAACTTTCACATGATCAAGACAAAAAAGACACAGTGTGCGTATACTTAAAGGTAAGTTAATTTATTGTGTGTTTTAGTTATACACTCTATTGGCAGAACAATTTCTTAAAAATCATAATTAACTTAAAAGATTTGTTAAAGGGTATGCACGAGGATATAGAGAATCTCACCCGAGCGTCTGATATCAAATATATCAACATGAGTTGATAAAAGTTTACAACTCCGAGGTTCGTCGAGGAGTTTTAAATTGTTATCATCGAGTGTTGGTATATTTGATATCAGACGCTCGGGTGAGATTCTATTTATCATTCAAAATCAATCTAATGTCATTCATCAATCATTTTGTAAATGTTTAATGACATTTATTTTTGTTTGTCGTGAGTCAGAACAATGCTGCTACATACTCATTGTGACGTCACAATGACGGGACAATGGGTATGATGTCATGCTGGAGATATCGCTACAATGACATGACTTCATTTGTGACGATATCTCCTAGGATATATTTCTTGGTCTCACACAAGCGATATCGCGATATCTCCTGTGGAAGCCAGTTTTTTTTTTTTTAAAAAAGGAATAACTGACCATATGAACTTATCAGGCAGTTATCAAGGGGCAATAACTCCAAAAGTGTTAACACCCACAATGCAGTGTTAGCGTATAAGAAGGGAGACAACTTTGCTAGACTGGTAGTGTCAACACGTGTTACATGACAGGAAGATGTAATAAGCTCCAGCTATAAAAAAAACCAAAACATTAAAAAATCTGTTTAAAGTGTATATTCCTTTTAACATAAATTCAACAAATGTCATGAAGTGTATGTCTGCATAAGAAAGAATTTTTGAACAGAGACAGTGTAAGAAAAACAAAGTAATCCGTTATACCTTGCAATAAAAGTTTGATATGGAGTATCGTCTTATCTATAAACTGCACTTTTCTATCAATATGATATTATCTTTTCCTAACATTTCAATTGGTTGATGTTTATTGTTAGGAACATATTGTAATGTGCACTTTTTTCTTGAAACTTTGCATGTATCATCTCTGTATGTATCATACAAACAATATGAAAACAAAGATTCGTCAGTAAAATTAATAAGATGTTTGTTATCATTGATACTATAACTTGTTCGATACTCCGCTCAGAAATGTTAGACAAATATAATGCAAAAAAATATTTTGCCTATAAGTCACAATTTTTTTAATTAAGTTAAGTAAAAAAATATCTACAAAACGTTAATAATAGTTCAAGTTTAACACAACTATATATCACGATTGTCGGCTTTTTTCCAATGAATTTTAGACCATATTTCAAACAAAAGTTTATATGATATCTATTTGAATAAGTTGCTATCGTTCTTATTTGCAATACTTAGCATACTGTCGGCGCCAGTGAATCTTTGTTTTGTTTTAATTACAGAACTGTGACAGTTCATCCTCCTCCTCATTATGCCACCACTGGAACCAGAATTTTATTACGTGATTGTGTCCATATTGAGTGGCAACACTATTCCTGTCAAAGACAGAACAATTACACAAAAACTTGCCTACAAAAAAATTAGCGCTCATAAGCTAAACTTAAAGATTGTTCATAACCCTCTGATTGGCAAAGAAGAAGAACGCATTGTCATCGGGAATGTCATTGTTTGCATGACTGACGAAGTGGACGATATTGTAAACGCATTTTTGTCGGAAACAAAAGGTGCAGGATGTAGACGCCTGCATAATGTGATAAGCCAGTACTTTCATGGTATAAGCAGATTTGCTATAGAGGAGGTACTGAGCAGGAGTAAGCTGGTGACAAAATTGAAGCCAGTATTTGCTAACAAGGCTCCCTTGAAGCCAATTAGAGCATCACGGCCCATGGAGAGGCACCAGATCGACCTGGTCGATTTATCTGGAACTGCAAAAGAAAAAGATGGAGTCATGTTTAAATACGTTCTTTCTGTGCTGGACGTATTTACTCGATTTTTGTGGTTACGTCCGATACCCACAAAATCATCGGAATGCGTCAGCACTGAACTTTTAGATTTGTATCTAAACCAGCAGTGGGGGGCTCCTCATATCATACAAACAGACCAAGGTGGGGAATTCAAGGGTATTTTGAATTCTCTGGCAAGTAAACTTGGAGTTAGATTGATCCATTCCCGGCCTTACCACCCACAGTCCCAAGGAAAAGTTAGTATCCTATCACTTATATGGTATCCAACACAAAAATAAAGCCAAAATAAGTGTTTCAATTTGTACTTAACAATGACAGCATGACTATCGTGACGTCAAAATCGTGATAAAATAGATATGGTGTCATGCAGGAGATGTCACTACAAACAAATTACGTCAAATCAAATCACACAAACATTATATTCTGTGGAATCTAATTTTGAATGATAAATTGAGAAACTCATCCGAGTGTCTTCCAATCTCATTAAAACCAGTCCTGCAGCACCGTTGAACATTCTCGACTTAGCATGTAGGATCTGAGAGTCACCCATAGAAGGTCGTGTCCAACTGACCCCTGAAGCGACCAATCAGCGAGCCGATTGCACGATCGTGTAAACAGCGTGGCGTGGCTTACGCTTTTGAATTCTTATAACCAAAACCGAAATACCGAATAAAGCTTTAATCAGATTAGTTAAAAATTGAATTGTCGTTCAAAGGTCAGTTGGACACGACCTTCAATGGGTAACTCTCAGATCCTACATCCAGAGTGGAGAATACGCAACGTCGCAGTAGGACTGGTTTTAATGAGATTGAGTGTCTCCTGATATCAACTATATCAACACGGCTCGATAAAAGAAACAAAGTTCTATTACTTTTATGGACGAGTATTAGTTATCAGGGGGCACGAGGGTGAGATGCCATACGTCATTTAAAATCACAGTAGGACAAAAATGAATAATTTTGTAAGTGTTTTACTAATTTAGTTTTTTAACTGTCGTGAGCCTGTAGAATGCAACCGTGTGACTATTTTGTCATCATGCCGGATATAACGCTTTAAATGAATGACGTAGAATCTGATGATATCCCAGGATAGTATGTAGTTCTAATTTTTAGTACAAAAAATAATGACATTTACGATATACATCTTTCAGGACGAAAGATCACACAAAATATGGAAGGACTGTTTGCGCTTTGACATTCAGAGTCTCCAGGGTGTGTCGTGGGTGGATAGTCTTCCCGACTATTGCCGAATTCATAATGAGGCCCAAAGTAGATCCATAGGTAAGTCATAACATACCTATTGTGTTATTTTTCACAAAATTCTAATGTTAAAGTTATACGTTATCATAATTAAAACACAAATTTTCCAGGTATTGTTAGTATGTTTATCTGTATAATCTTTAATTCAGCCTCAAACATACCAACCAAAATCCCTTTGAGAACACCAGCAACAGTTTTAAATAATTTGTTTTTACTCGTCAATACATAAGAATATAGACATAACGGTCAGAACCAATAGGAGTGTACGTATTAAATACAAAATCGGGAGGAAAATCATTGACTGAACGAATATGCAATAGTATGTGTAAAAAGTGTCGTCTTTATTTTAAAACCTAACTGTGTTCCGATGGACTTTAAAAAAATAAATCATGTTATATTGTAGCATGACGTCTGCAACTGTGTTGCTTTCAACTGAAAAGTATGGATGGTCACTGTATAATTTACCCATTATATAATAAAACGACTTTGGTAAAGAAGTATTAGCATATTTATATGACCGGTTTTTAACTTTCAGGAACAAGCCCCTATTATGCCATGTTTGGCTTTGAACCCAATCATAGCACCAAACTCATCAAAGCCGGAGGCAGTGACTCGCACATTGAGTATGATTGTGAGGCAACATTTGATTATGAAGATGTTGAAGTGAGTTTAAAGTAATGGTATTTCCCCGTCTGCATGGCATGATATCTCCGCTACTCTATGTTGCATAGCCCTGGACACATGAGCAAGCTTTCTATTGATTTACATTGTCGGTAAAAAAAAATCCAATAAAATGACACGTCTTTGTTTTTAAATGTGTATTGAGGTCAAACTTTTCAAATAACAATTCTGATTGATCACTGAATCGTATAATAGGGACGATGATGCACCGTCAAAATCGACAGAAAGCTGACATGTGTGTCCAGGGCTATGCAACGTAGAGTAGCGGAGATGTCATGCCATGGATTTATCGAGGATGCGCCTGCAGTTACGTTTTCTGCACACACGTAAAATTTGATTATTCTTATTCAAACTAGGTTCCTTTACTACATGGTTTCAATTCTTCTGATACATTTAGAAGTGATGGTACATAGTTCAGGATTTTTTGGATGTCCACATTTGGTTTGTTCGTAAGTTCAGGACGTTTCGGGGCATATGCTTGCTCCTTCATCAGGTGAATGCAATCTGGTCCCCGAGGTATCGCTCGGTATCTGTCGATATCGATGTATCTGTCGCTTATACCTCAGGCAGTGGCTGTCCAATGCAGCCTCCTTGCATAGAAAGCAGCATGGCTGACGTAGTAAGAAATGTGTTGTCATAATGTTCCGAGACTTGTGTGGCTTATCTATTCCCAGGCAAAAACTCACATAGACATCAATCGCTTCTACACTCATTTCTCCATCGATACATATCGATGTCAAACTCATGTCATCCCCCATATCCCTGCATGCATATATATACGCTAACCCTCCTCATAGCACCATTTACCTGATGAAGAAGCAAGCATATGGCCCGAAACGTCGTGAACTTACTAAGAAACCAGAAGTTGACATCCAAGAAATCCTTACTATATAGTTTCATTATAACGAGGACGTTTACGTTTACAATTTGCGTTGTTAATGTATTTAAGGTTGATGACATCCCTAAGAAGGACAACCTCAGCAACCATCTGAAACTGCTGAAGGATGTACGGGACAAAGTTTTGTCTAAGTCGGATAATTCAGCGAAGAAGATGGTGGATCAACATCTCAGAGCAAAACCCCCCTCAGAATATGAGGTGGGAGAGCTTGTCTTGGTTCGACACATTGGCAAAGGGAAGGGCGTCAACCGAACAAAGATAACTTCACCAAAAGCTGTTGAAGGCGAAGTGATCAAAGTCAACAAAGCTCTCCACAGGTAGTCCCACACCATGAACTATTCATAGGGCCTTGTAGACAGTCTGGTTACAATAAGCAAGACTCAGTATAGGAATCTACTAGTCTACAAAAGTATAAATTTATCGATTTTTTATGAACTAAATGTTATTCTAATTCACAGGTACCAAGTGAGGATAGGGACAAATGTATCCTGGCACAGCGTCTCAGACATCACCTCAGTGACTAAACAATCCGAGAAAAGACGGCGCATCACTACAACTGAAGACCTATTTCAGGAAATGGACATCCCTACAGGTATCATTATATCTGTAAAATATAGTTTTTAATCACAGCAATGTACTGACTACAATCAGAGTCAATAATAACTCTTGTTTCACTTCTTCATGATTATGGTTAGATTATTTTGGTTATAGTGTTTATAGAGTCTGTATTCCGGAAGATATGTTTGTTAGCATATACTGTAGACACACGAAATCTAATTGTTGATATGCTGTAGGTATACAGATTCTAAAACATTGTTGATATGTTGTAGGTACACAGAAGACACCAGATGATGCCCCATTTTTAAGCGACATTTGCTCAACCGAAGGTAAACCTTCTGCTTAACGTGGAAATTGTAATTATCGTAGGGAGGATTATATGTATGAGTAGATTAGGATTACATGAATTGTGTTTATATTAAAAAATTATAATGACCATAAAAGACATACTATGTTATTTTACGTTTGATATGTTCATTAGTGTAGAGGTGTTAGCAGTGTTTATAGATTGATTTAAATGTTTTCATGCCTGGAGCGAGTGGTTTTAGAAAATATATTGCTTATTAAAAGTGCGTTTTTTCATCAACAGCTGAGTTCCTCCAAATTTTAAAAAAATTAGCAACCTTTAACAAGGCCAACCCTGGTTGCCATGTTAACTTGATGGGGAAGCTTGACAATATGGCATCGGCAAGGGGTTTTGAAATTAAGGAGAACGCGGGGGGAGGCGACTGTATGTTTCTTGCTCTCTCTGACCAGCTGTACCATCAGTCGCAGCTGGAGATGAACGCTTATGAACTGCGGACTGAAATAGTAGATCACCTGAGCTGTAACCCGCTAACCGTAAGCAATTAGTTCAAGACAATGTTAATATCCATAACACTGTATAAGTATTGATAAAATTATAAATGAATGTTACATAGTTTCACAAGTAATAGTAATGTAATTGTCCTGCATACGTTTAACAAAACACAGTCAATATTTACATGAAACAGCAACAGATTGTGAATGTTTTGTATTTTTACTAACAACATACTAGTTTATGCTTTCTCTTAACGCATCTGAATTTGTTTGTCTGCACTTAAGATCGATGGTACGCATCTATCTAACTTTGTTGCGGAAGAACTGGACTGGGGAGAATATCTCCAGAGGATGCGTACACCGGGAACATGGGGTGACAACCTGGTACTCGTTGGAGCAGCGGACTTTCTCCATGCGAAAATCATTGTCACAAGTACCATGGCTGAAAGTCCAATAACGGTGAAACCAAGACACCACAAGCTTCACCAAACCTGTGCAGTGTTACACCTGGGACATGTATCTGAATTTCACTATGTCAGCCTCGAGAAAAAGGGTATGAATTTGAAAAGTTATCTTAGTTCTTCATGGTTAAAATGGTTTGTACATAGACAAAAATATCTTCTGATATCAAACATATCAACCCGAGTTCATACATAGGTAAGATTGTATTTATCATCAAAATGGAATTTACGACATAAATTAGCCACTGTCACTTTATAAAAGGAATGCATTACTGACTTTTTTTCTGTTCTGCCATAAGCAAGAACAATGTTGCTGCGCGACCATTGTGACGTCACAATGATGGGACAATGGGTATGATGTCATGCCAGAGATATGACTATAATCAAATGACACCATTTGTGACGATATCTCCTAGGGGATATTGTTTGATCTTACACAAGCGATATCACCTGTGGGAGCCAGTTTTGAAAGATAAATTACATTTACGCTATTGTGACGTTACAGTACAATGTTACCCATTATGACATCACAGTACAAAGGTGCATAACTCTGTGTGGTGCGTGCATATACAAAATCATTAAAAAAATAGCAGATAATATTGTATCAACAGGAAAATTTACAATAATTATACAAAGTATGCAAAGCACATACATTATTTCAGGCCAATTAGTTTAGGTTGAAATATTTTATAAAATAAGGTTCCTTTATCTTTGTCAGTGTACCATCTTTTAAAAGGATTTTATTAAATGGAAATATAACAAAATTTGGTACATTGTTTCCAGCACTTTGATCAAAGTGTTTACTGAGTGGGATACATCGGCAAAGGGGTTACAATATCCGTTGTTGGTGGACTCTAATCCTTGCTCTGAGATTAGCCCCGTCTGTCCAGTATATCCTTTCTTGCGTCCAGTGCACTGGTTTACATAAATCATTTTTTTGATGCACAGGTCATTTTTCAATGAACATAAAACAATTTAGGGTTTGGGGGATTAATGGAGTAACAAAAGGGAGAACACTGTCGTATTGTATATCTTTTGACTTGCGAAGATCACATCGGTTTTGTGCTCAGCCTTCATTGTTTATTGCGTCCTCTACTTTTTGGTCTGGGGTAATTAATTTCTAATAGTAAATGTCAGTGTACTATGACGTCACAATAGCGTAACTGAAACATAACAGAGTTTTAAAAGTTAGCAATTTCACAATGTCACTGTTTACTCAGAAACGCATCGGTGTCCAATAACAAAATGGCATTTTATATACAAACTTTCTAGCGCCAGAAACAGTAGCTTTGACTCTTTATGATAATGATAACTTAAATTGATTGCACTGAGATTACTTGACCATGGTAGTAATGGATGATTGAAGCGTTATGTCAGAAATTACATCTAAAATGAACGTTGTTAATGGTTTGTTTTGAATATGTGTTGTAAACATCTTGCTATTATTACTAGGTCAACATTGTTCCGTATGCAGACAGGTTCTCAGGCTTTGCAAATGTGTGGATGACATTAATGGTGAGAGACAAATTCATAAATTTATTGTTAGATATCAAATGCATAATCATTTTCAAAGAATATTACATACTTAATTTCATGACATGTGTTATCACTATGTTGTTTATAATGCTGCAGTTAAACTCATAATTATCTGTTATCCTAACAGTGTTACTTATGTTTTAGTCAACAACGAAAACATTGAAGAATCCATCACGTTGGACACTGAGAATCATGTACAGTCAAACGGTAAGATAAATAAACAAAAGCAGCATTGGGTCACAAATAAAGGTTTTTAATTTATGTGTGTTTCAATATTTAACATAACATGTTCATAACTTATAGACCGTCAGGGTTGTTACATTTATGAGGTTTTACAATAAATATTGTCAGATTTAAACTTGTCAGTCTGCCACGCTTCTTTTTTGAAACATGTCTTGGAACAGGCATGTGTTCATTGTGCTTATAACGATACCCCATACAGTCAATGTGATTGGTTAATATTGTGTTATCTAATAATATTTTTTACTTTCATACATTGCAGGGTGTCATGAAGTTACAGTTGATTTCTTTGAAAATGAGGTATGATTTATAATTTTTTTCAAGTAATTTTATAAAAAGTGAAGTGATTGTTTCATAATAAACGCGTGGTTTAAAAAGTATTAGACGCTAAAAAATACGTAAGTGTTGGATTGTTGTGTTTTCATTTTTATCAATACCACTGAAATAATGTAAAAATAAATATGTTCACGTTATACATTAAGAGAAAATGAATAGAAGCAAAGTAATACCAACTAATATCTTCTAAATTTATGAATTTCTCCATGTTTTCAGAAACAGAATCTAAGAGATTACATAATGCGCCTCATACAGGGACAATTCAAGTAAGTACAAGCGAAGCAGTAACAACCCACAGCACATCTCCCACAGCACATCTCCCACAGCACATCTACACCCACATCTACACCAACAGCACATCTACACTCACATCTACACCAACAGCACATCTACACCAACAGCACATCTACACCCACATCTACACCAACAGCACATCTAAACCCACATCTACACCCACAGCACATCTACACCCACATCTACACCAACAGCACATCTACAACTACAGCACATCTCCCACAGCACATCTACACCAACAGCACATGTACACCCACATCTACACCAACAGCACATCTACACCAACAGCACATTTACACCAACAGCACATCTACACCCACATCTACACCAACAGCACATCTACACCCACATCTACACCAACAGCACATCTACACCCACATCTACACTAACAGCACATCTACACCCACAGCACATCTACACCCACATCTACACCAACAGCACATCTACACCCACATCTACACCCACAGCACATCTACACCAAAAAGATAATGTTTTAGACTTTTGTTACATATCTCATATATACACAGTTTGTTTTATATCTTATTTTTAAGTGATGACAAAGAAGGGCGTGGTCTCAGACACAAGATGTTCATACAGAACTACCCGTATCATGAGGTCAAGGCTGGATTTGCTTCCAAGTTCGTGCAAGAAGATGTAAGTACAACTGCTGTAATGCACTTTTTTCATGTCTAAGTGCACACTGATGCTCAATGATATGATGAAAATGCAACATCTTATTATTTTATCAATATTATCACATGCTCTCAATAATGCATTGACTGTCATTGACACTGGACATACTAATCTTGTAACTCTTACTTAGTCCTTAACAGGCAGGTTGGTTATAAATAAGAAAACCATTAATACAGTCCACCACACCAATGCTGAAGCAGTGAATGTTATGCTTTTAATTCGCAGGTTTATGGACTTATTGTACAGTGGATAGATCAGTCTTTCGTACGTCAGTTTCAGCGAGACATCAGGTGGGGGATATTAGTCTACTAGTTGTGTAGATATAATAATCCTACACTAATTTCAATATAAATGTCATATGTTTTCTTTTTATAATTTACATAATAAGTCAGTTTGATAAAGACACACATATATGTGACCGGTCATTTATTACAGGGGTGGAGGGTGGGTCAATAAAAAATAGGACACTCATGCGAGGAGGGTCATGAAAAGAAATACACATCTTTGGGGAGAGTCATGAAAAGAATGCTGCATTTTAAGGGAGGGCCATTAAAAAATGTGACAAGCATGAGGGGAAGGGTCAGCTTTTTAAATACATGACTGCGCGGCAAAACTCCGAACCCCCCCC
>JAULCD010065149.1:0-11982 GCA_032361085.1 Calliostoma canaliculatum | reverse complement strand
AGTCGGGCGTTTTAAATGTTGTGATGTATCAAACGTATTAATGTGGGGGTGCAACACTTTTTTTACTGTGTATATGACATAGTCAAATGTGAGCTTTCACTGGTCTTCCCAAAACATGGGTGATATTTATTTTTAATAGTATGTCAATTGCTTAGCAAAATTTCCTCAAGTAAAGCATTAAGATAAGAAAAAAAGCACGACCAACACATGTATGTACAAAGCTTAGCTTTTAATTATCAAAAGCCATATAAAATTAAAAACATGATAAATTAGTCAAAATGTCACTATAAGACTGCTTCGATTATGGACAGTTGACAAGTTGATACAAGCACAGGTTTCGTTCCTCAAAGCGATCTTAGGCTAAGTTAATCGTAAGTGCTAAAATATAACATTAGTTTACGACTGTTGTAGCGCAAAAATTGCTTTGGAACCGGTGCCATTCGACACCGGATCCAAATAGATTTCTGAGCTACCATAGTCGTAAGCCTATGACAAGAAACAACTCCACAGGACAGTGTTTTAAAAATCGCATACGGTCATCTTAAAACAACACTACGGGTAATTGTTTCAGAAATCTCTTACGATCATCCTAACCCTAAGATCGCTTTGAGGAACGAGGCCCAGGTATATGTTTCTCAAGCACAGCACAGCTTATGTACAGGAGCTCCTAGGGCGGCCAGTAGAGAACCAACATACATTACAGTGTACAGTGCTACAGCTAATCTACATCATCACAAACCTGCAGTGGGTCAATGGCTTCTGTTTACAAATGCAAAACTCATTGTAAACTCTGCACTTCCCAAAGAAAAACGTGTACTTTTTTTATAACATCAAATGGTATGGATTGCATCTTGTTTCATTGTAAAGCACAACTATTCTGAGCTAGTTCTTGCCCCTTCGTCAGATGAGACATCACCTGACGAAGGGGCAAGGACCAGCTTAGAAACATCGTACTTTACAATGAAAGAAGTTGAAAATCATAATATTTCATGTTAAAACTACACAAACTTCTAAATTACAAGTTTGGTTCACAAATGCCAATACTGTTGTAAACTGCACTTTCATAAGAAAAACGTTTTCCTTTAGAAAGTGTCCTATTTACAAATATTTTGGCATTTATTTTAACGTTTTGGTTCTCAAATAGCAATGGTTTTTGTCATTTGTTTTTGAGGTAAGCTTACAAATGCCAAATTTATTTTTAAACTGGTCACTTACCAAAGACTTGTTTTTCTTTGGTTCGTACACAATTTACAACTACTTTGGCTCTTGTTTTTGTGATTGGCTTATAAATGTATCATCTTTGTGAACTTTACACTTTCCAAAACAAAGTTTGTTTTTATTTTGTCAGTGCACATTTTACAATGATTTTGGTATTTGTTTACCCTTAAAGTGCTAATCCCCAAAATTCTGCCCAAAACAAGCTGTAAAATAACTATCCTGTGGTAGTTTGTTTAGAAGAGCTCCTACAGGAGCTCTTTTATACAAATTACTACAGGACAGGTTTTTAACGGCACAAGTTGGTCACAGTTTTAATCTACTTAACCCATTAGAACTGTAAGGGTTAACTGAACACACTGACCCAGTGCTGCCATCCCTAGACTTGGTACAGTCTTCAAGAAGAAATGGACTGCACCATTATGCCACAAAGGTTGTTTGAACAGTCTACTTTTAATGCAATAATTTAATGATGACGATTACTGGTAGTTTCTACCCAAGTATAAAATACAATCCAATTTGAGCAAATTGTTTTGCAGCTATTAAGGGGAACATAATGCTTTCCTTCTGTACAGTTTTGAATAGAAAGTAAAATGAAATCAGTATCAGCTATTTTACACTGAACCAATGGGTTCAGTTTACAATACTAATTTTTTTGTAAACTTTGTACTTTCCAAAGAAAAACTTGTTTTTCCTTGGAAAGTACAAAGTTTACAAGAATTTTGGCTTTTGTAAATGAAACCCATTCATCCAGTGTAATTCTTTACGATGAACAACAATTTCATTGCATAATATTGGTACATATATCACATTTGTGTATAAAATTGACACAAGAATAATGTTGAAATATAAATTGTGGAAGCACACCTTACATTTCATATTTAAAATATTTAAGAAAGTTTCAAATGTATCAAGTTCATAAAAATATTCTTATTTTAAAAAATAAGAACTGTAAAACAATTAAATGTATAAAAGCTTTTGACGAAGAGTAGAAAAAGTATTTCAGAGTATGTGAAAAATATTTTGGCATTCATTTAAGAAAGTAAGATAACACCTACTAAACATATATTATGCACTTACACTGGCTTAATGGGTCAAGTTTACAAATAAAAGAATACTTGTAAACTTTGTACTTTCTGAAGAAAACTTGCTTTTCTTTGGTAAGTACAAAGTTTACATCAATTTTGGCATTTGTAACAACAAATGTAAAAATCAATGTAAACTCTGCACTTTCCAAAGAAAAACAAGTTTTTCTTTGGAAAGTACAGAGTTTACAATTAATTTTACATTTGTAAACTAAACCATTTTGCTTCGTGTTATATTTCAGAATGTCAATTACATGAAGTAACGTACACAAACATTAATAGCAAAATACTGTACATGCAACTGTCAATCAACAATATCAACCAATAAAATTGTGGCCTTTACAGAAATGCTAGTTCCATTGGCTGAGATTCAAAGATTTTCGACCAATCAGATGCAATACTGACTGTAGCAGAGATTCCGATTGGTGAACATGAAAACTATAATATATATCAATGACAACATGGGGATGATGCTGACAACATGATTTCAGTTTCTACCACACAGCAACAAAGTTTTCACTATCGTCTATACACATCTGCAATTTGCTATTTAAATGTCAAACTACAAAGAACTTACTTCAAATTGTCAGTCCTAGATACAGACAAATAATATTAAACAATTTTAATTTAATGATACAATTTAAAAAATAATATTTTTTTTAATTATTTTTTAAAATTGCAAAAAAGTAATGTATAATAGATTTTTTTTTAAACAAGGGTTTTGAAAACAATTTTTTTTCTTTTAATTTTCAAAATTAAAACGATGAAGAATTAGAATGACTTTGATCTAATTTAAAAAGTGGACTCTGAGCTAAATATTAAAACTACATCCTAAATAAATGAATAAAAAACAGATAAAAAACATTAAAATAAAAATAAATATGTCATTATCTTACAAAGCCAGCAGGTTTTCAGTCACTGGATTATCTCCCCTTGGCAACATTCACAATGCAGCAGTTTCAGATTAAAATCATGAATTGAAAGAGTATTTTATTCATACCTTTGACTACCCTCCCAACACCCTTCAATTACATTCCTAATATCAGCAACCCACCATCTTACAACAGTTTCATTGAATATACAATTTTACATTGATGTCATTTCAAACAATCTGAACATGATTTTTCTTAAAATTATTTTGAATATGAAAGATTTTTTTTCTTACAATCGATGCACTATCCTTGGATCCTAATCATACATCATACACTGTCCTACAAAAAAAAAAGGTTTAAAAACATGCGGACGGAAACACATAATTTGATCAGCAGATGGGGTTTTACAAAACATGTCGTAATAGACATCACAAATGCAGTCGTGACAGATAAAGTCTATCAAATACACACTACTTGCTGGTCTTTAGTCCTTATAGTGCTTGCGGCACATGTGTCAATTGTTGAAAGCACAACTTAACCCTTACCGTGCGGCTTCCAGAAATATCCGGGTCAGGCTAGTAGCCTGACCCGGATATTTCCGGGAGCCGCACTGGGTTAAATAGGCTGTTAAAAACCTATTCCGAGATGTTCGTTTGAACAAATCCCGCAGATTGGGTTTTTAAACAGATGTTTAGTTTTAAGTTCTATTAAAATCAACTCAGTGCTTTAAGAGTTGACATGCATAAACAGATCTGCGAATTAATATTTGGAAGTGAAAATTAACAATAAATGTTCATTGCAAATATATTGTTTAAAAAATTGATTTTTGTTAATGGTCTTATGTATTCTGCTCATTGTAAAATCATGTTTTCAATAACATACTTTGTATTTACATATTGCATGTTTATTCATTTTTTTATCTGTTGTAACATATTGCATATTTACTTTGTCATTTTTAAACTATATTATTGTTTTTCTTCTGATACTGTGGAGTATTGCTTTTCAATATTGATCACATGTCTACGTAGCACACGTTGAAAACTAATAATTTAAAAAATCATAAACAGGGTCCTTAGCACCATTGCTTTTAAAAGTGGTCATGTAAAACTAAGTAAAATGTGCAAAATGCATGAAGAGTACCGGTAATTCTTGGTGGCCCCAGTAAATTGTTGGACATTCACCAGGCCAATGAGGCACAAAACTCACACAAAAGTCAATAAATGCTCATAAAAAGTTCAGATTTCAAATCTGTGTCCATTTAGTACACACATGGAGCCAATCAGCATTCAGAGATTTGCATTCAGTTGATTTGAATCGTGATTCAAAACATTTCCCGTCAAAGCACTTGTCATTTGAAAGTTGACCTTGTCGGTCCCAGAAGTCAAAGGTCATTGAGAATGTCAACCTACTCATTCAACCAATCAAACGACTCGTCAGTCATCCAGTGCTTGGCACATGACAACCAGCCAATGATATTGCATAACTTTCTTATATCCCATGATATGAAGAATATGGCTGGTTTGAGATTCAGTCTATTCATCCAACGACCCTACAGTTTTCAAACGCAGGAGAGAGGTTAGAAGACGCGGATGCTCTTAAAGGAATCATCCAATAACTTCCAGGTATTCCGTAGATCCTCCGATCTCCACGTTGCTCATGAGTGGTTTAGACTCCTCCCCCTCCTCCTCGCCTTCCTCTGATTGGACAGACTTCTTGAGCTCGTCTTGTATTGTCTGGAATGTTGGTCTGTCCTCAGGTTTCTCACTCCAGCATTTCAACATAAGTTGGTAGCTGAAGAAAATAGTAACAAGCATCAGTACTGGTATTTACTTCCAACATTTTCATCCATTTTTATCATTTACGATATTCAAGTAAAGCTTTGAGAAGCTTTTAAAGCTTGTGTCGAAATATAACAAAATTACTTATGGTTGTCAACTTCTTTCTTGTCTTGTTGCTGAGTGGTGGGGAAAGAGTGGAAATTTTAAAAATTACGTCCTTTTTGGAGAGGTTGGTATCAGGGTAGGAGAGAAAAAGGGTAGACTCAAAGGGTACAGCTGCAGGGGAGTGGGAATGGACTTTTCAAATTATGCCCTTCAGAAGAGGGTAGAGAGGGAAAAAAATTGTGGGAAAAGAAGTAAGGTAGAAAGAAGAGTTTGTGTGATGTTTTGAAATGTTTTTTGTTTTTGGTGTGTACAAGACAATTTATGCACAAAATGAACAATTATGACCGTCTGATTACTCACATGTTCTCAGGACATTGCTTTGGTTTCTTCATTCTCTTCCCTCCCTTGATGTACGCAGACAGATCGCCACTGTCTACGTCGGGGAACGGAGTTACTCCCCTTGTCAGCAGTTCCCACAGTACAACACCAAATGCCCACTGCAACATTTCACAACACGTCAAGATTGTGTTTTCCCAAATATTATTTCAAACTTAAATATACATATACAAACTGTTGAGCTCTTTTAAACAAATAATCACAGGTTTTCAACAGCACAAGGTGGTTACAGTCCTCCAACCCCCCTAAATATTCATCACTGTAAGAGTTAATTTAACACAAGTACCCACCACGTAAGACGTGGAGGTAAATGTCTACAAACCCAAATTCAGCACTCAATGGGTTAACTTAACACTATTATTAAGGGTTAATTTTTCACGAGTACCCACCACATCAGACTTGGAGGTGAAGTCAAACTCGTCGAGTACTTCCGGTGACATCCACTTGTAGACAAACTTGACTTGGCTGTCCTCTCCAAAGTAGTACTCCCGGGGAAACAACGCTCGGGTGATGCCGTACTCTGTCAATAGGATGGTCTTCTCTGCCGTCACACTGAAACACACAGTTCATTTTAATAAAAGTGGTTAACCCTTGTAGAGCTGAATTCAGCTTTGAGTTAATTTTTTAGCAAATTAATAATTTTGACTTTAAAATATTGAAAGAGCTCTTTGAAACAAATTACTACAGAAAAGGTTTTTAACAGCATATTTAAGTTAGATATTTGAGAGTAAAATGAGCAAATGTTAATAACGGCACTTTAAGGGTTAACCAACGTATCGTTAAATCGTTATAATTTTTTGTTGGAAAGCTTTTAAAATATATTATGTCATATACAATGGAATAATTAATGTTGTTTAAATTGTTGTAAATATTGTTCTAATTGCAACTAATTTTGTTTAAATTTGTCCTAACTGTAGAATAATGGACATATTAATCAGATATTTATAGTTTATAACAAAACAACTTACATGCAGTTTCTTGCTGCTAAATTTCTATGAATCACTTTTACACCCTCTAAATATGTCATTCCTTCTGAGATCTGCCTTCCAAAGTCAATTAACTCTATTGCTGTTATGTTCTGAAACAAAAAGGTCAAACTATGACATAACAAGAAGACAGAGTCATCAATATTCCCCGCCAGACTTTCGTTTCCATGTAAACGGACAAAATTGATTTCTTAAAAAATTATAAAATAGCAAAAGGCACCAGTTCACCTTGTTGCTCAATGTTTGTACAAAATTTTATGACATTTCTGTTTTGGAAATGAAACGACATGTGTTGGTTCAACAGGAGTTTGCAACATACCTTGGATGGTTCTCTGATGTAGTTTTTGAGATCCTCAGTGGCCATGAAGGGCATGATGACAGAGGGGTCGTCGCTGGCGGTGATGCAGACTCCGACGACGGAGAGGATGTTGGGGTGGTGGAGGTCCTTCAACAGTACAGTGTCTTGCAGGAACATTTGCATTGCCTCGGCCTCCGTGTTCTTACCTAAGGGAACAGAAAACCGTTTGGGATCATTAAAAAAACAAAGAGATGATGTACCTAAAGTCATGAAACTAATATGAGCATGAAATTAATGCAAAACATGCGTTCGACTTGAGCTTGCATTAATTTCATATCTGAAATATATCTCTGATGAAGAAGAAGATTTACACAATCCAACTATAACCATAATTAACAAGATTTAGTTTCTACATGTATCAATGATTTTGTTATTTAATAGATTGTTTTAAGAATTTCAAACGAACCATCTATCGTTACTTCGATAACCTTCGATTATTATCAGACGAAAAATTATCTTTCGAGACAGAATCAACACTGAGCAAAGTTTTTCATAATTTTTTTAAAGTTTTAATATAACAATTTTGGCATTTGTAAATCAAACTTATTCAGTGTAAAAAAAAATAATTTAATTTTGAAAAGTGCACATTTAACAATGGTTTTGGAAATTAAAACCAATCTAATTGTCCAGTGCATGGTAAAAAAAAAATTTAATCATCAAATCCACATGATTTCCTACATATCACCTGTGTGACTAACGAGCAGCCATGTCTCACCTTGAAGAGTCTTGACAGCTACCTGGACAGGCTTCTCTTCCTCACTACGCTGATACTGGGCCTTGTACACTGCCCCGAAGTTACCTGCGTCATTAACCACATTATTAACTCTAACAATGTCAGTAGCAACTGATACTGGGCCTTGTACACTGCCCCGAGGTTACCTGTGTCAATAACCACATTGTTAACTCTAACAGTAGTAGCATTTGCTCATTTCAGTGCACACAGTCAAACCTCTGTCGAGAACCTATCCTGTGGTAATTTGTTTAGAACAAATTACTACAGGATAGGTTTTCAACAGCCTGTATCAGTTGGAATTTGAAAATTAAAATGAGCAAATGTTGTGTTCAGCAATTTAAAGGTTAATAAGATAAAATAGATTTTCAAATGCAGTAGATGATATGTTTCTTTTTGTCATTATGATAATAAAAAAGTTTGGGTCGGCACCTATGTTGTAGGCAAGGTCAGGTAATCGTAACCAAAACATTTTTTTTTAATTTGGCCTTATAATTATTGACATCATCGATAATCCAGGCTTTGATATCCCTATTACATACAAATATATACCCTGAACAGGGTATATATTGGATCTTTTGAATTTGGGGACAGGGTAAGTACTGGAATGTAGTGGAGATATCATAGCCTGGATTATTAAGGATGAAATCTTGATTGTAACAGTATAGCTATGGCAAGTTGTTGTAAAAATATTGGCACTAAAAACTTGATGATTGTTGTGGTTGAATGGAAATAAATGTTTGGTTTTAAATGAAATTTAGAGTGTTTGATGTCAAATGGGTTGGAAAATATGGTGGATTTGTTTTTATATGAAAACTATTGTTTTAGAATTGTTTAACTATTTATTCTTGGTGCAGTTATATCATTGTAATATGGGGGTCATTTCACCCCTGTCATGTCATGAATGACAGGATTGAAATGACATTAATGACAGGATTGAAATGACATTAATGACAGGATAGAAATGACATTAATGAATGACAGGATTGAAATGACATTAATGAATGACAGGATTGAAATGACATTAATGACAGGATTGAAATTACATTAATGACAGGATTGAAATGACTAATGACAAAATTCAGGATTTCAGGATTGAAATGACATGTCAAGATTAAAATTACATGAATGTCAGGATTCAAATGACAAAATTGAAATGATAATAACATGTAAAGCGCTGCGAGCATCATATGTACACTTTAGTGTCCAAATGTAAACTGAAGTTGTGGTTAAAATACATAATATGTGGTAAATTTGTTTAAAAAAGCTCCTGCAAAAGTGTTTTAACCCTTTAAAGGTGAGACTTGACTATTTGGGTTTAAAATGAAGACTACTTTGTGTAGTTAAAAACAACCTGTGATAATATGTTTAAAAGAGGTTAAGTTGTCAACAGCCTATTTAAATTGGAATGTGGACAACGAAAAGGGCAAATTTATCACAGAATAGGTGGTCGCAGTGCTACTAAAGTCAAAACAGCGCTTTTATAGTTAATGAACAAATAAAGTGTGAATCAAATCTTGAGATAACTATGATTGGTACTTTTATTTGGTGAATGTTTTTTTAAATGAATTATTCTGGTTTAACCCCACTACCAGCTCGTTGCCATCCAATGCAGATGTATATGCTGATACACCTATCTTATTCTTGATACACAATTTTTTCAATATATTTATCAGAGCTCTATTCCTCAAAGCATTCTTAGGCTAAGTTGAAGGAATTTTTGAAACAATGTCCTGTGGAGTTGTCTTATCATAGGCTTACGACTGTTGTAGACTAGAAATCGATTTGGAACCCTGCTGTATGGTACCGGTTTCAAAGCGATTTCTTCGCTACGACAATTGTAAGCTAATGTTATATTTAAACACTTATGATCAAATTAGTTTAAAATCGCTTTGAGGAACGGGGCCCTGTTTTAATTTTTCATTTGTTGACGTGAGGTGTGCTTCTTTCTTGTGTTTGACATTTCTTCTGAACACCAGCCTTCGTTGTGTAATTTTAGAGTGTTTGCTCGGAGAATGGTAAAGGCAAGGTTCGAGCCCAGGCTCTGTCAGATCAATCACGTTAAGGAATGGTTAGCCTGGAGTCAGTATAATGTTACCGAGTGGGGTACTGTAAATCAGGAAATTATTTCAATGCGAAAAACGCGCCCGACTTCAGCTCGCATTAATTTCATGTCACCGTTTTGTCTGGTTTTGTAACCCCATTACTTTGCTTTTGTATATTCGCATTAATTCATGTCTAATTTTTGTCTGCTGTCGGCACCTCACATTAATTTCATAATTTCATGTCACATTAATTTCATGATTTACAGTATTCATGTTAAATGCAACATAGTATGTAATGTTAATAAATCAGTGAAAATTTGTTTTGGTATGAACACACAAACATGCATATATAAAATCTGGACGCTCAGCATCGCTCTCAGCAGTGAAGAATCGTTCAACAAAACTGTGAGGAAGGGTGAAAGCTTGCATCACCCTTGGTTCGTCAGTAAAACTCACTGGTTGCATAGAGCCACTGTCATTGATCTTACCACTGCAAGATAAGTGAAATATTGTTTAGAACAGCATTGAACCTCAATTCTCTAACATGTTCTGGCCCTCGTTCCTCAAAGTATTCTTAGTGTTTATGGTGATCGTTAGCAATTTTTTAAACAATGTTGTGTTGAGTAATTTTTTTATCATAGGCTTACGAATGTCGTCGCGCAAAGATCGATTTGTAACCGGTGCCGAACGGCACCGGTTCCAAAGCGATCTCTGCGCTACAACAGTTGTAAGCCAATGTTATATTTTAACACTTACGATAAACTTAGCTTAGATCGCTTTGAGAAACGGGGGCCTGTTTCCCTCCCAAAAGTTCTTTCATTGGAACTCTATTTCTAATAGACCCATTATCTTGTGTTATATTTGCACCACGATGTTGAACGAACACTTTACAATTGTGCACCAATCGAAGATCGCTGTTCGGAGTACTCTTAACACTGTTTGGCCTCAGAAAGGAGCACACCCATGTTTCTATCAATTAGAAAGTCAGAAATCAAATATTCAAGATTTACAAAACGAATGGCAATTCGGACACACACTTGGTAAAGGGGGTAACTCTTATAGTACTGCACCAGTCATCTTGTCTAACTACAAATGTGCTACTATAGAATGAATAAATGAAGGTTTTTTTGTACATATTATTTGGTTTATTTTTTTTACTTGGGATATTTTACAAAGGCTTCATTGAGTGTCATGGAATGCTGTGGAGCTCTTTCAAACAAATTACCACAGGACAGGATTTCAACAGAAATAAATGAGTCACATTTTTATATCTGACTGACCCAAATTAGCACTAAGTGTTAAAAACATCGGTAATAAACAATTTCAAGTTAAACTATTAACCCTTACCATGCAGGAAACAGACTTTTTAGGATCTGGTTATCGGCTCCAATGAAAGGGATTCTTTCAGTTTGACACTAATTAGGATAGGCATAATCTTTGTGTCTGGTATGCACCGCTGGGGAAAGATTGTCGCAAACAATGCCGCACAGTAAGGGTTAATGATTTTGAGAGTTACTATGATTTATTCCACTGCAGTGACATCTTTTCGTACTGCAAAGGAGTGATGTTAGCTTTAAAATACGGAAAAATAACCACCTCTTTGATTACATTTACTGTAAATCATGAAATTAATGTGACATGAAATTAATGCAAGGGGCTGACAGCAGACTAAAATGCCACATAAATTATATGCGACCATCCAAAAGCGAAGTTAATGGGAACACAAAGCCAGACAAAAATGCCACGTGAAATGAATGCGAGCTTAAGTCGGACGCATTTTTCGCATTAATTTCATGCTCACATTAATTTCATGATTTACAGCATTTTTATTTACCTTGATTTGTACTAAATGCTTTTGTCAATTCTTCATGTGAAATGGATTTTGAAGCAAGCATCAGACATTGTGTTATTTTCGAAGATTGCATAGCGCAGTAGTGTGTGCACTGGGTCACGGACGTTACCAAGAGCAGTGTATGAAATTCCTCCCTGCCCGACTGCACGAGATGGGTAGTTTACAGAGCAGGCAGGTTTATTTTCAAGTTTATATTGATGGAATTAATTTGGACAGTGACCTTTTAAACATGACTAGTAAATATTCCATGTTACCTGCCCTGTGATCTGGTTGAAGATGTTTAGGAGTTTCACACACTGCCAAGAGGTGATGGGTTTGAGTCCTACCTGAGTGCACTGTATCATTCTATTGGAAAACAATTGTACATGCAATGAGATACAGTAACACAGTATACAAAAAACTTGCAGGATTTGCTTCATAATATAAACTAAACACATTGTCTGCCATAAACTTGCCACTAACCAAAACATTCGTCAATTCTTTGAGGCACATATTCCATAAAGTGCTGAGCCCAATTTTATTCCATTTCATTGTCAAAATTCCACCGAAAATAAGCTGTT
>JAULCD010065038.1:0-11982 GCA_032361085.1 Calliostoma canaliculatum | reverse complement strand
ATTGACCCCTGTGGCTTGCTGAAAAGCTCTATTCAGCCTGACAGCATCAAGGAATCGATTACGACGTGTTAAAACACACAGATGTCGGTCCTGTCGCGCTGTTGTTGAGCATGGTCTGCCACTTCTTGGCCGTTCACATTTGTTGCCTGGTATCGAGCCCAGAAACGGGAAATGACACTTTGTGTCACACCCATGGCAACACCCACCTTTCTTTGCGAATGTCCCATTTTAAGCATACCCACTGCATGATTTGCTTGACCAGTGGTTAAATGGTGTTTTGGGGGCATATTCAATGTTTTCAGCTGCTTACAATTGAATCTGTGTGTCGTAACTTTCAACAACAAACAATGTGTCAATACTTCACACTTCATCATATGGAAAGTTCAACACATGACCATATGTCGCGCACATTTTGTCGCATAAAACGCGTGTGTCGTGCAACGTGCAAAGACGTGTTGCATGTGTATCACCTTTTATATTGATCACATGGCACTTTACAATCGTTAGATTTCTTTGTTTTGCTTTAGTGTCTATGTTATGACCCATTAATCTTGTGATCCTTTGTCCAGTATATAATGAATCATTTAAAAGGTATAATCTAAAAATGAAGTTCACACTCATTTGAAACTAAGTAAAACTTGTTTAAATGAAAACAAGATAGACTAAAATTTTCAAAATGCCAAACACCTACTAAAATTACCTTTCAAAAATTGTTAATGTCGAAGTCCAAACAACATGTAAAGTTCACAGGACTGATAAAAACTACCATGTAAATGTATTTCAGGATATTTGGGATGTCAACTTCTTGTGTGTTCATAAGTTCACTTTGGGGTATTACTTGCTCCTTCATTAGGTGAATGATGTTCACAACGTTTTTGGGGCATATGCTTGCTCCTTCATCAGGTGAACTATGTACCATCACTTCTAAACATCCGTAAAAGAATTTACCATGTACATGGTTAAATAGTGCAACGGAGTTTCTAAGTCAAATATTTAACAATAGTATCATCCAAAGATACAATTGGAATTAAAATCAGATTTATAAAACCGTTGCACAAACAGCTGAAAAGTCTGATGGTATCCTTTTAATGGGGTTTTTCACACATTTGTTGGTATTTCTGGAGTCTAGTAGACACTTTCGGCGAAAAGGGGGAAATGAAAATTGTTGGAATATTGTATTTGGAGTTGAATATTGCCAATATTGAAAAGATTAGTGTTTACCTTGAGATTTCATTTAATCACAGACATGCATTGCATTTAATTTAAGTACGCTATTCAATGCACCTGTACACATGCCAATAAACATGGATTGTAATCTGATATAAACCGTGTTTTTTAATTTTTTTATTTTATATTATCAGATACAGAAAAACAAGTGGTAATGAAGAAATATTTCTTTACTCGACCCGTGTGGATGGATAGAGAAATCACTCCTTTTGGCAGATACAAGGTTTGGATGATCTTTTCATGTACTTTATGCAAGTTTTAAATATTAAAGCGATGTTTCCCGACCTGAAAGACATTATGAAGGAAATAAAAAGAGGTTGGAATGTACATAAAAATATCTTTAACAAAAGTAGGATTTAACAGTTTCAATACATACCAATTGCTTTATCTATCGACACTTCGACAAGCTTTTGATTAAATATCAAACAGTTTTACCACTGACCTCTGTTTTTCGCGAGGTGCGTCCCTTTCCCCTCATATGTCATTGTCTATCTATTTGCTGGTCCAAACGGTCGGCGAATTTCAGTGCTTCTTGCTAGTTTTCCTCGATTGGATTGTTACTTCCACAAAGTACACCTTCATTTCATATCGTAATATATTTGTTCTGTCTTCCATTTGGCATAGTGCTTTGTGCATAATTCTTGGAAATTCCAGCTACATGTTGTTGACTTGTGTGAGGGGTACATTTTAGGTGACAAAATGATGACCATATATGTTTACACTGGTGTTTACCTCTGACAGGTTTGTATTGTGATTTCCCGATGTATTGAATGTCCAATCTTATCATTATTTTTATTATACTTGGATGTGCATGCGCGTCATGCTGATGTTAGGGGGAAATATATTTGACAGGAAAACTGTATCAATTTTTCTGTGCACCTGTATACCCCATCTTCGGGTAGTGTACCGGATCTGATCAACGCCAGGAAATACAGAAACATTATCAATCATTTAGTTTAACTTTGAAGAAAATCGTCTATGTTCCCATAATGCTTTCATAATTGTTTCTGCTTCTGTTCAATCATGGTTTTGTTACCTCCCAGAATCCTTCCTGTGGATAGGACCAGCCTACTTCTCGAAGTTGGAGATGTGCGTGGTCATCTCCATCTTAATCCTGCTCTTGTCATTGGTCTATAGAAACTGGGACTGCAAGGCCCTCCACACTGTGACGGCTGTTGTAATGGAGTTATTCCGGGGGTCATTATTGATGTTGACTCGGATGAATGTCCACCTCACCATTTGTGTGAGCGTGAGGTGTTGTGATTTGTGGCAAATTATGTTGTGGTCTCTGACTGTACCTCTCGTACCGCAGATCTGTTCCGGATCAGTGACACCCCACTTTTATTGTTGTTCATTCTCCTGGGTTACGGGACTATACGGACGACTCCTTATGGCTGTCCCTTATACTACCATTGGCAATGTTTAACTTCTCAACAAATGTGCAACCTGTGACTTGGCGGAATCTGCAGACTTATGAAGGGCGTTTACATGCAGTTTGTTGTTCTGCTGTCGGTTTAGATGTTTATGAAGGACATAGTCGATTATGTCCTGGTTCTTCGGCTCTGTTAACGCTATGTCACCAGCGGATATCTCTCCTATGAGACATTTCCCGAGAGTCTTGTGTACATGCTGCTTCGTTTCTTACCAGCGAGTGGCAGTGACTGACCCATTTCTTCATCACTTCACTCCAAGGCGAAGGCTACACACCCTTTGAGCTGGAATATCTGGGACCATTGATGACTATGCCAGGGTTCTATCCCCCGAAGTTATGTGTGTATAAAGGTGATTTCTTGTCGATATGGATCGTATATGACCTCTAAAATTTCAACGCCCTATACCTGGAACGTCCGATCATGTTTCCCCTGGTATCTTGGCGTGACTGCATCACCTTGATTGTCCTGATTTTCAAATGTGGTTTACCTGCCAAAATCCATTTGTGTGGACTGTTGGTGTCCTTTCGGTTGTGTACCACAGTTTTCCTTGCCAGTGGCCAACCCTGCTGTTTGACATTCCCTTTGCTATGGACATTGAGTGTCTGCATTATCTGGCAATCGCAGGGTCACTGTTGCGACACCTGAACTAGACACTGGGTCTTCTTTGCCATTGGGGATGGCCTGTCAACCTCGGCTAGTCCGAGCTTTTTGCCGACACTGGTCATGATGAACCTTGGAATTATTTCCGAACATACTTAAGACGTGACTGGTTCCTTAAGTTCATTACTGCTTCAGTAATTCGTTGATACAAGGTAATTGGGATCCCTTTGTGTACGCTAGCCCTATCACTTCAGAATTATCTTCAACTATGACCCTTGCAATGGTTCCTGTATCTGTTCTTGATCTGGCCTTGTTGGAAGTTTAATTTTTTTATTTAATCTCAAACAGACCCTCGAGTAGTGTTTACACCCCTCGATTGTCTCTTGGAGAGAGCCTCCCTTCGACCTTCACCTTTACTAAGTCGATGGCAGATTGAGGCCACTCATTTGTGTGACCTACCTGTCGCTGACCTGTAGTCTGCTCAGGAAGAGGGTCTTCAATTTTATGTCCACTAGGTCAAGGCCGTTCTGGGAGTGGTGTAAGATCGAGTGTGCTTTCCTTCGTTCGTACGTGAGTGAGCACTACACCCATTCTTCTGGTGCAAGTGTTCTCTTATCTCTGTTTCAGCCGATCACTGACTGCCTCTGGACTTCGGGTGTCAATCTCATGGCACCTCACCTTAGAGCGAGGTTACTGCAATTGTGTCACCAATCCCAGACCCTCCTGTTTGGGTTCTAGACGCTCTAGCGTTCTTATCTGGCTAGTGTTTCTTCTGTACCTTTGGTGACGATTTCCTTTAAAACTCTAATGTAGTTCCTTTCTGTTTCTTGGTAACCCTCACTACAGGGGCCAGGATCTTGAAAGTATGTACATTATTTACTGAACTTGTCACACTCGACCACAGGGCTCATGGAGACACTTTCTTGATTTTGCTTTGGGAGTTCCTGGCAGACATTTTGCTACCTGGTCAACTAAACAGGTTGTTCAACATCGCTCTAACATCGCTCACTGCCTTCTCTCTTTGCCATCCTTGGTCCTGATGACATAAAGGTGTTGTCACAATGCCCAGTTGGAGCATTGCTTTTCTATATATACTAGCTACATAAAGAAACTGTGCACGGAGAAAATAAATATGAATATACGGGCCCACTGACCATATATCAAATATAGATTTGAACACAGCATTTATTGGGGACATTTAAACGCTTATACACGTGCCATTGGGTATGACGTCATTGATGGGGGCCTATAGACGTGCAATGTGTTACTGCACATGCATCCTATGCAGCTGTACACAGCATGTGCAATTCAAACTTGCTGTCACTTTGAAAAGCATGATCTGTGGTCATTCAAAAATTCAAAACTTCTCAGGCGCAGTTACAAGCATATCATAAGCAAATTAATCCAATATTAACAGCTGTACAACATCATGAAGCCATTAAAATGATCTAAGTGGGAATGAGGCAAAACAAGTGGTAACACATTTCCAATGCCATCGTAACACAATATTTGCATTGGTCAGGCGTTAACAGAACACAAATGACATTGACAATCACCCATGTTCAGGGCGTCTCCGAGTAAGGACGCCCAAACAGAACGGATGAATTCGAAGTACTCACCTACGACACAGGTTCCAAACAGCAGTAACGACGTCCCAGACAATTCTAGTACTGCGCCGTATTCATTCCAACACTGTCAGGAATCATTTATGTCAGTATAGAATTGGACCACAACGCCCTGCCATATGTCCCATCCTGGCACACAATCATAGATTCAACCATCTAAGATGGTGTCGAAATATGTTCGTCTTTACAGATGAATCAAGGTTCAACATTTTTTACTGTAACGGTCACCAACGTGTCTACCGGCGTTTAAGAGAGTGTTATGCGCACAACTGTATTGTGGAGAGGAGTCGTTTTGGAGTTGGCTTTGTGATGATTTGGGGTGGCATAACAGCACGGCACTGAACCCCTTTGGTGGTTGTTCAGGGCAATCGCACCAGTGTTGGCTACAGAGATCAAAATCTGGGCCTGTGGTCATTCCATTTCCTGCAACGTCATGGCCCAGGAAGGACATTTCAACAGGACAACGCTTGTCCTCACATGGGCAGAGTCGCAATATATTTCGTTCGCCATGATAATGTCATGTTACTGCCATGGACTGCAATTTCTTCAGATTTCTCCCCAATAGAGCATGTGTGGGATGAAATGGAGCAGTGTCTGCGTCATCTTCCACATTCTCCAGATAACATACGTGACTTGGCACAGGATTTGAGGAGGATATGGCATGCCATTTCCCGGGCCTTCCATGCCCATTTGGTGGACTCTATGCGTCATCGATGCACTGCTGTGATTAACGCACCAGGTGGTCATACACGTTATTGACTTTGTGACCTTGTTGTTTGATACACTACTCCATTTTTATTTCTGACGTCATCGTAACAGATGTTGTTCAGGTCCCGTTGACATTTTGTTATAGTCTAATCATTCAGCTGCTACAGCGTCTGCATCATTTTGTTCTTTCTGTGTTGTATATTATCCCAGAATATATTTTCTCTGTGTACAGTTTCTTTATGTGGCTGTTATACAACATGACAATACTAAAGGGCTTACAAAATAAAAAGTGTTCCACCACTTCTGCGTATTCTCATGTTGTACAGTCCCTTGCGTCAACACTGGCACTTCACTGACACTGCTTTGTTACATCGTTGATGAAGGTTTTGTTTCTGGCGGTCGACATCTGTCTTAGCGTTTCACTACTCCCGTGACATATCTACTGAATATTTGACAAGGCTGCATCAATGAATGTTATGCCACTTAGATAGTAACAAACACAACTATATGTTATATTTAGGATCACACTTTCTGAAAAAGTGACTCTTCTATCACTTTGCGTGGTTAAGTCCTGTGCGGGATTCGAACCCACACCCTCAGAGTCAAGCACCAAATCGCCAGCAAAGAGCATCCCAACGCCTTAACCACTCGGCCCCAGAGACATCGACAAAAACAAACTTCCAAATACTGTATTTAAGATAAAGCTACGCTCAGTACCCCTCTGATTGGGAGCTGTGCCAATTTCACCTAAGCTGAGAGCAATGAATTTTATGCCAATTAGATATTGACAAACACAACTATATGTTATATTTAGGATCACACTATCTGAATTAGTGACTATTCTATCACTTTGCGTGGTTAAGTCCCGTGCGGGATTCGAATCCACGCCCTCAGAGTCAGGCACCAAATCGCAAAGGGACAGAATAGTCACTTTTTTAGATAGTGTGTTCCTAAATATAACATATAGTTAAGGCTGCATCAGGTTTGCCGTTTAGTTGTTGCTCAATAACCTATGCAGCCTTGGCCACGTTGATACATGGCTAATACACATTACGCTGTTAAGTGTGCTGCTTAATAGTCTACAGAATAAAACTTATTAACGATCCCTTGTCACTTGTTCTAGTTTGTTACAGTTCTTTCCTCATCAGTTATTAAACCGTTTAGTACTTGAGTGACTGTATTGTGTATGTTGCTATCTTGGCAAAGCCATAGCTCTTTGCTTCTTATCACTTTATAACTGTTTGTGTATGCTTTCTCTGTTGCCTCAGACTGAGCTTCTTGTCGGTAGTACATCGGCTTACACGCTCATCATTCTTATTCTTGGACGACATTGAAGACATAAGACAAATAACGTAACATAGTCGTTCACAGCCGTTCACAGCCGACTTTACTCTACAAAAATGTTAATGACATGTCTCGTGTGTGTGCTCTCACCCACTGCACATGGAGGATACCTTTATGAGCCAACGGGTGTATTACTATACTTATCACAATATGCGTTCACTAAATGTGACATACAGAAACAATCAGGCATTCTGACATTCCTTTCGGAATACGACCATACGTTGTTACAATCTTCTGTTTTCTATGCGTAATCTGGATCCTGATCTCTGAAGGGTTCTAACTCGAAAGCGACACTTCTTGTTTCATATTACAGGGTGATCACTGCTTGTAAGGCGGATGTTTATTTGGGGAGATTGGTGATGGCTGCACTGGTCATTCTACGGAACTAACCATCCCTTTTCACTTTAGCTTCCACGGATAATAAAGCAATTGGTATATATTGAAATTGTTAAAACATATGATTTAAAAAAAAAAAAAAAACTTCTTTTAAATACAAATTTAATAAGAACCACGTATTCTCGCCCGCCTCCTCATTTTTTTTATTGGATACGATTTTGTTCACACATGGGGTGGCTATTGACAGACGCAATTTGTTGGGGACAGAGGTTATCGGAAAGTTCAGTGGTAAAACTTCTGTTTGATATCTATTCAAAGGCTATCGTAGCATTGAAAGATAAAGCAATTGGTTCGTATTGAGATTCTACATAAAACAAGGTTTTTACTTTTAAAACATTGTTCTCTGGGTGGTTGTTTTTTCAATTTATAAATTATGAAATAATAAAAATATAAATATATTTACAAAGGATTTTTTTCTTTTATTTGTTGTACAGAGAACTCGCTACACAACAAACAGTATGGAAGTTGAATCTCGACTGTCAAAAATGGAAAAAGGTATATTCAGTTTTACTGTAATACTTTCATACAAATTTACATATTTTGCTTAAATTTCCCATAAAATAATATCTGAAAGTCACATAGATGTTGTTGCAATTCAGAATATGTTTCGTTGAAAGGAAACATGATTTTATACTTACACTTACTCGTACAGTATGCTGAATAGCTGAACAAATATTAATTTTTGGGATTACACCTCTCGCGAGAACACAACAGGAATGCATGAAGTGCAAGATACCAACATGCACCACAAAAAGCACTTCCAATCGAATGTGCGAAAAGGTATAAAATGAGGACAAACTTTGATAAGTTTAGTCAGTATGGCACGGCGGGGATATTCACAAGCGAGTAGATGGGACATTAATGACATAAAACAGGAATGTCTGCCAGAGCGATTGGTCGCCAGTTAAACATTCATCTCTCTATCATTAGCAGACTTGTGAGAAAATTCATTTCCACCGACCATGTGAAAGCCAGGATGACCGAGGAAGATGACCAGAGTGAAGGATAATGCCCTGGCACGTCTTGTGTGACGAAAACCCTTCACCACAAGTGACGCATTGAAACACTTTGGCTTATACACAGGGCTGTGGGCAATAAAACAAAGAGAAACCGCTTGAAGTCGATTGGAATGAGTGCACGACTGGTAACTGAGCGTCCAACATTAACTAATCATCGTAAAAGAACCTGTTTGGAATGATGTTAAGTCCAAGGGCCACTTCCTTTTACACGTAACAGATAGCGGGCAACTTGTTTGGAGGACTAAAAATACTGTGTATGTGCCAAGGAACATTCAGGATGCAGTTAGGTTTAGGGGTCAGTAATGGCCTGGGAATTTCTTTTCTATGACTGTAAGCTGGATCTTGTCACGGTTCGAGGGAATCTCGAGGGCGATTACTACATCCGGGACATTCTTGACCCCATTCTTGTACCTCATTTTGACAATCATGCTTTAGAAACTTGTCCTTTATTCATAATGGACAATGCTCAGCCTCACCGTTTCTTTGCTGTAAAGAACACCGTCACCTAACTCCCCTGGCCTGTTATGAGTCCACACTTGAATCCTTTAAAACATGTCTGGGACACTATTTGACGTCTAAACCAATCAATGGAACCTCGACCACAGAATCTTGCTGGTTTAAAGGCTGCACTGCACTGACTGTGAATGGTAGCAGCTGCCTTTTGAACGAATTCGAAGGCTCACTGGAGGCATGAGAAGAAGGGTCGACGTTGTCATCCATGCTCAAGGCGGGTACACTCTCTACTGACACCCCTTCAGCATCACAGGCTCTGGCTTAGCCAATGAGGAAGAAAGTCTTATCTATTAACAATTAAAAGAAAAGCCAATGCCATGGATTTGTATGTCACAGTGGTGAGATGACTGAGCACTAGTTTGAAGTCCGAAGAACTTACGCATCTAGTCACAGACCGAATTGGAACAAAGTAACTTTCAAAGCTTCAGCACTTGGGTGAAGTGATTTCCTGATTGAGCTTATTGCTACAATAGAGGTACCCAGGGTCGATCCCTTGGGTTATCTTGTTGTTCCCATTGGATAGGATACAACCCAAAGTGACAGTAGAAACTGTAAACCCCGGAAATATGGTATTTGATGTGAAGGATTATCAATTGTGGCAAAGATGTCAAGTGGAACTTCGGTGTGCATTGATGACAGCTTAAGCAGATTTGTTAAAGTAAATTAGCTCTGATAAGGTCAATATGCGAAGCTGGAACACCTCTCCATCCAGATGTGGAAGATCGATTGCTGTGGATGAACTAGAAGGTCTACACATATGGAAAGTCGACTCTTCCTTGGGTCTAAAGACAGGACACTTGGCTGTTCCTGAAGTGGACTTCCTAGCATTTTTGAAGAGATAATGTAACAATGGTGGCTTATTCTGCCAAAGATGCACAAGATAGTCTTTGTTGAGGTTAACGCGAGTATAAACATGAAAATTTCCGCAGCAGTCAAAGTTATGATTGACCTCATGACATTAAAAGTGGGAAGCTCTACACCACCTCCCATCTGGGTGAATCAGAGAGAAAAAACCTGACCTGGTTCGTCACTCAGTCATCATTCAGTACCTCAACACAACTTAGGAATGAACAGAATTAAGACCCTAAATATTAGAGGTCCCAACCCTAACAAAACTCTCATTTCAAAAAACAAAACTTTGAGCAGCTTGAGTGTCAAGTTGAGCTGGCGCTTGATGATATAAATCTGATGATCAATTTATATATCATCATCACGGTAGAAGGACGCCTTGGAGACCGCCGTGATGGAAGAATTCTATGATCAGCTACATACTAGAACAGGGTTGTAGTATTTCTAAACAGCTCTACCTACTGACATATGATGCCTTGGTACAGGAACTGAAAGTGACATCTGGAACTGTGATAAAAAGAGAAGTACATGTTACAAATACATGTCTTTTTATTTGCGAAATGTTGAGGATGATTCATACCTCAAAGTGTTGTAAGGGAAAACTTATTTTTTTAATTTTGAGATCAGGCTTAGTTAAAGAGCTTTATGTTGCAGCTGAGCCTCATTCTTAGGGGCCAGAAATATTAGTGAATATATGCCTAGGACTATGATGCTGATGTTCTGTGCCTTTGTTATTAACAGATAAATGACTGCTGTATCCTTAACAATGTCAATTTTTATCCACTCTGTATGATTTGGAGATTGAAGGGATCTTCTCACAATTGCCAGTTTCTCAAGAAATACTGCAGCCTTCTTCTATGACCAGGGAGGAAGAACCGAGATTGATGCACAGTGGTCTTAAAATTGGAATGAAATAGGATAGGTAGGAAAACTTAAGTAAAAGACAAGTTGAGGGGATATAACTTCACTTTGGATTCAGGATAGGAATGTGAGAAAAGGACAATTTGATTAATTCCTTCAAAGAGTCTCTTTCATAACAGCAGATGTGGGAGCAAGAGCAGCCCTGGGCTGTCAGTGCATTTGAAAGATTCAGTCATAGGAATGACAGAGGCCAGAGACTGATGTCCTTCGGCTAATATATCCTAATCTTGTGAAGTTCATGAAGAGGAGGGGTCTACAGAATTGTCTTTGTCAACAGTAATGAAGGGAACCATCTGGATGAGTTTGAAATCTGTAGTGGCATAACCAAAGCTTGATTCAAGGATATGAAGGCAAAAAGTTTCTGAAACAATTTAAAGTTCAAAGATGAAGTTACTTGAGAGTGAACTTAGTTACCTTTTTTATTTTTTAAGTAAATTGTTTCGTAAAATATAGCATGGAATGACTGTCAATGTTAATATTAAGTGTGAATAAAGCCCACACAATTTTTCAACACACGCAAACACAACCTTTGGTGATAATTCGCCAAAACACATCACCTTGAAAAAAGCCCTGTATAATTTGCATGTAGAAAAATCTTAAAGCATGCTGCACGTGCAAATACGGTTTCTGAATCTTGATTCTGATGGGTTTAAAAAGCCAGCAGTCTTCTTGCGATTCATTCTCCTAATGTCTGTATATGCGACCCTCTAGATGCCACGACTAAACGAAGTAAACAGAAACAGAGCCATTGGAAAGTTGCCAGACATCTAAACGTGAGGCAAAGTACAATTTCCCGTCTCTAGCAGCGTTACACGCAGCACAACTCGACCAGATACCGTCCTAGGAGTGGGAGACCAAGGGTGACAACTCCAGGTCAAGACTGCTTCATCCGGGTGTTTCATCTGCGAATTCGGACCGTCACTGCAGCGTACACCACGGACAATGTTCCTAGGCTGCGTAGAGTCTCTGCAAAAACCATCAGAAATCACCTAAGAAAGCACAGAATCCCACTGATGCGACCACATACAGGACCTGTTCTGTGACACCACTATCGTCATTCATGTCTTTAATGGAGCAGGAACGTTCGGCCATGAACAACATTACTGTACTTCCATCGCCTTCAAAATCCCCGGATCTTAACTCAATTGAACATTTGTGGACCAATTGAATAAACGTGCACAACGCCAACAGCCGCAACAACAGACACGTGAACAGCTACTTGATGTGTTGCCAGATAATGGAGAAGAATCCCACAACGAGGTATCCAACGTCTTATACAGTCTATGCCCAGGCGATGCAGAGCAGTGATTGATGCTCGTGGTGGTCACACCAGATACTGACTTTGTA
>JAULCD010064927.1:0-11983 GCA_032361085.1 Calliostoma canaliculatum | reverse complement strand
TTGTACGTCAAGCATGGGGTACTGGGGTCCTATTCTTCCCAATGCCCGAGGACATTCCCCGGAAACCCCACGGGGGCTCGTTAGTAACATCTGTCTAATCCATACTTTTTCAAAGCCGGATTTTGTTAAAAGCGGGCTCAGTTAAAAGAGATTCCACTGTATATCGCATGTTTTGCCATTCTTATAATAGGTGCTTTCGGTGTGGAATTTTTGACTGAAAATATTTATTCGACTAAAAGTATTGAGGCAAATACATGTTCTGTGAACTAGTTAAATGTTAACGCTTTACTTTGTAATTAATAGTTCACCGATTGTCAGGTATTTAAAGCAATAAACAATTGAACTGGAGCAATTGGACAAAACTGTTTTTACAAAGATTTCAGAAATACACAAAATCATTTGAGGATTTTGATGTTGATATGGCAGTTATTTCACAGATGACGAATGCAAGATAAGCTAATTTTAATAGAAAAAATACCCCAAAATATTTAAAAAAACATTACAATTTCCAGCCAGCGTACAGCACTATATATGCGTATATATGAATATGTGACTTGTTATATGGACATTCAGAAGTGATGATTAATTATCTGGAATTTTATTTCCAAAAATTAAAAACTACACATATTGTCTGACAGTTCGTGTTCGACTCATACTTATTGATATGTCCACGAAAAACAATATATAAGATTTGTTTCGCACTGTCATACGGAAATTTTAAAGCCAAAATTTACACAAACATATTATCATTTTATGTTTTAGTAACATGACTAAAATGCATATCTTAAAACAGAACATGTTTGTCAAATAAATTTAAAACGATTGCTTGACACCGAAAGTCAAATGCTTTCACACACACCCAAGCATATTAACCTTTTTTATTAAAAATAATGCGTGGGAACTCTTTGAGTATCTCACCAACATTAGTTTATTAGACTTAATCGGTTGTAGAACATCTCCCCTGAGTTTACTGGATAACAAGAGTATTTGCACAAAGTGGTCAGTTTTAAGTTGAACAAGACGACAATGAGTATCACTGGCCTCTTGTTGTATGCAAATAAAACTTTAAAACATATATCAGTTTTAGAAGCCACCAGTCCACTTTATTCTTGACAATTACATGTATACCAATACTTGTCTAAAAACCAAAGATGGAAACGTGTACTTCAGATACAAAGCATTGCCTAATTTGAGACACAACTTCTATACTGCCTCTGTTGACGGTTGGCAGTCAAACTTGTCACCATAAAAAACGGGAAAAAATACATTTAAAAAACAGCAATAAGCATAAATTCTTACTTGCTTTTGTTAACTCTTATACCCTAAGCCACGTGACTTTTGTTTCTATTTATTGCAACTATTTTTTTTAAAAAGGCTATGTATTTATTTATATTTGTGTGTATAATTTATACAAAATTCATGTGACCTCTGATCTGTCATTTTATGATTTGTAGGTTTTTTTTATTTTTTATTTTTATAAATTTGTGTTGTTGTTGTTGCATATTTCTTTTTTCACAAAAACCCACGAGGCCAACACGATTACGGGACACTCACTGTAATTGGTAGTTGTTTTCACTACATCATGTAACAGTGAACTACAAATCAGAAATCGGAAGTGTGTATGCTTACATATTTACTTGTCCAAGAGAATTTAACTGGGATGCTGTGTGTCATGTATTTAAGTTAGGACACATAACAGACTACGGAGGTAAATACGAACACCATTTACTCGAAGCCAACATGCACTTAGTGTAGCACGATACACTACACTCCTCCGTGTTAAATATGGGAACTCGTTAACGTTAACATGAAACGTAACATCACGATTAACTGAATGCTCCGATGGTTACTCTTTAGTCTCAACGACTTAGATAATTATATTTAGAGTCTCTGATAGAGTATGATAAATCATAGAGTAACCATACAACTTTAAAGTCTCTGTTGAAAGCGTAGAAGTAATAACAGGATTCGAGCACCGCACACTCGATTAAGTATACTCATAGTTCCCATAAGTATATTAAACCGATCCAAGGAATAACTGTTCAAACGATTAACATTTAACTTCAACTTTAACTGTCCAAACCGCGAAAGTTACAAGTAACAGTTCAAAGGTCCAGTCTTTTCACAGGTCGTCTGATGCGCAGAGGATAGCGTCGTTCAGTTGTCACTGGACTCTGTTGTTTTTCTGGACTAGCAAGCTCGGTGGAAGGAAGCCGCTCATCTGGAGAGCAGGTTATCTCTGGATTACTCACTTCGCTCGGGATGCTAGGTGTTTGTTAAAAGTCTGCCGTGTCATCCCGACACTCTGCATTCACATTTGACATATTTGAAGGTAGTAGGTGATCAATGTGAACGTACCTGGTCTGTCCTCCAAGCTGTACCAAGTATCGAAGAGGGCCCAGACGTTTGATTACTCGCCCTGGTACATATCTCTCTTCTCTTCCTCCTCTGAAATTCTTCACGTAACAAGAATCTTGAACATTAAACTCTCTGAGAAGACGTCTCTTGTCGTGGAATTTCTGTTGATTCTCTTGAGCATTTTGAACTCTGCCATTAAGATCAGGTTTCAGAACAGACAATCTTGTTCTAAGCTGTCGCTTGAGGAAAAGTTCTGCTGGTGATACGCCAGTCACTGAATGTGGCGTAGCCCTGTAGGTGAGTAAGAAGTTTGCCAACTTCTTAGTGATTGATGGATCCTCATGATTTTGTTGTACCCCAATGAAATGTTTCTTCAATGCTGTCTTCACAATCTGAACGGAACGTTCAGCTGCACCATTACTTGCAGGATGATAGGGTGGAGATAATGACTGTTTAATGGCATTTTCTTCAAGGAATTTCTTGAATTCAGCAGCTGTAAACTGTGGCCCGTTGTCAGAGACGATGACCTCTGGCAACCCATAAGACGCAAATAAAGTTCTTAACACTTCAACAGTCTTTGTCGCTGTAGTACTCGACATGGGAAATACCTCCAACCATTTAGATCTGCTGTCGATGACAATAAGATAAGTCTTGCCACGATACTCGGCAAAATCAACATGTATTCTTTGCCAAACACGACTTGGGTATGTCCATGGATGCAAAGGCGCATTTGGTGCATCATTGTGCATACTGCAACAAATGTGGCAACTTTTTGCAGTGTTTTCAATTTCTTGGTCGACCCCTGGAAACCAAAAATGACTTCGAGCCATACTCTTCATGCGTACGACTCCGGTATGCTCTGCATGTAGTTCCTGTTGAACTTGCCCTCTGTATCTGGGAGGAATTATCACCCTCATACCCCAGAGTAGACACCCTTGCTCAATTGATAATTCATTTCTCCGCTTGTAGTAAGGTAGGAGATCTTTGTCTTCGACATGGTTAGGCCAGCCTCTTGCTGTATAGTCAAGTGCCTTGGACATTACAGGATCTTTTCTTGTTGCCTCGGCCACTTGGTGTGCTGATACAGGTAAGTTGCTAGTAAATGAAACCGCATTGATCTCTGCTTCTGTAGCTTCCGTACTGTCTCCGCATGGCAGTCTAGATAATGCGTCAGCATTAGCATGATCTTGAGATCGTCGGTACTGTATAGTGTAGTCATGACCCATCAGTATCAGTGCCCAACGTTGGAGTCTTGCTGCAGCTAATGTAGGAATACCATTCTTAGGACCTAAGAGAGTAGTAAGAGGCTTGTGGTCGGTGATAAGTAGAAACTTCCTCCCATACAGATACTTATGGAATTTCTTCACACCGTAGACTATTGACAGGGCCTCTTTCTCAATTTGCGCATAATTGCGCTCACTCTTTGTCAGGGTTCTTGATGCATAAGCTATGGGTCGCTCAGATCCGTCGTCCATTATGTGCGAGATGACACATCCAACCCCATAAGATGACGCGTCACAAGCAAGAGTCAACTGTCTTTTCGGATCATAATGCACCAGAACATTGTCACTAGCCAACAACAACTTGCATTTTTCAAAGGCTGTCTGCTCTTCATCAGACCATTTCCATTCACTGTCAGACTTCAGTAGGTGATACAATGGGCCTAACGTAGTTGACATATTTGGTAGAAACTTTCCATAATAGTTGACCATGCCTAGAAAGGCCCGCAGTTCAGTAACATTCTTTGGCTGTTCTGCTTGAGATATAGCTTCCACCTTGTTTTCTGTAGGATGTATGCCAAAAGCATCAATCCGATGCCCTAAGTATTCCACCTTCTGTACTCTGAACTTGCATTTTGAGAGTTTCACCTTGACTCCATACTTCTCTAAACGTTGAAATACTTGATGTACTCTTTCATCATGTTCAGCGCTCTTAGTGCCGATAAGGATGTCATCCATGAGAGCACCAACACCATCGATGCCTTGAAGCATCTGATCCATAATTGCCTGGAAAATCGCTGGAGCAGTTGAAACGCCAACCGATACTCTCTGAAACTCATACAGTCCCTTGTGTGTATTAATCACTAGGAGCTTCTTCGCTTCATCAGTCAGTTCGACTTGATTGTAGGCACTTGCTAGATCCACCTTGGTGAAAACTTCAGCACCAGCTAACCTTGCAAATAAATCTTCTGCAGAGGGAATTGGATACACATTATTCTCAATTGCTTGGTTAACTGTGACCTTATAATCCCCACATATTCTGATTGAAGAATCGGCCTTGGGAACTACAACAATAGGTGCTGCCCATTCTGACTTCTCTATCTTCTTTACTATTCCCTCCTTCTCTAGTCTGTTCAATTCCAATTCCACTTTTTCACGTAACGCATATGGAACAGGTCGTGCCTTCCAAAACTTGGGTGGTGATTCATTCTTCACACGGACGTCAGCTTTGAATTCTTTGATGAGCCCTTGTCCCTCAAAAACTGATTTGTATCGCCCGAAACATTCTTCTTTCAGACCATTGTCTTCTTCTGTGTCGCAGTGGACCCTGAATAATGATGACCAGTTTAACTTTAAGACCGACAACCAATTTCTGCCAAACAAAGCACATTTGCTTCCTTTTGCCACCACTAGAGGTAAGGTTTCAACTTGGTCTCCATACGTGACCTTGACTTTAATTTCTCCCACCACTGGTATTATGTCACCAGAGTAGCTCTTCAGCTTCACCATAGTAGCCTTTAGAGGTACATGAGACAACTTGTCTTTATAGAAAGCCTCCCCTATTATTGATACACTGGCTGCCGTATCCACCACAAAGCTGGTCTTAATGTTGTCAAGTTCAACATCAACCTTGATTTCATCTTTCATCTTGCTATCACGATTACTGGTAGCATAAATTGCATATAATGTCTCTTCTTCATTTGTTGAATCATCATCTTCAACATGGTGCGCTCTGTCATACTTTTTCTTGCCTTGACCTCCTTTACCCCATTTCTTGTGTTGCGAGTTGTTTTTCATCGATGGACATGCACGTCCAATATGACCAACCTTTTTGCAAAAGTCACAAGTCTTGTGTTTATGAAAACAGTGTTTCGCGTCATGGTTAGTTCCATTACATCGTGAACATGCTGTTCGACTTGACCCATGGCGCTGTGAATGTGAGTGAGAACGTGAAGTAACTCTGTCAATGTGCTTGATTGCTGGGGCTGGTGTAGGGTTGAGAGATCTGGTATCTTTTTCAGCCATTTCCATAGAAAGTGCAAGAGTACATGATTTATTGAATGTTAAGGATTTCTCTGTTAGCATTTTCCGTTGAATTGCTGCATTTTTCACCCCACTAACAAATTGGTCCCGCAGACGTTCTTGCAGAGTATTCCCAAATTTACAATGTATGCTAAGTTTCTTCAAAGCCAAAATAAATTCGGATATCGTTTCACCACTGCCTTGTCGTCTATCCATGAAGGCATTCCTTTCCCAAATTTCACTTCTGACAGGCTGATAGTACGTGGACATTTCCGAAACTAAATCATCGTATGCACCATCAACAACATCAATGGGAGACATCAGTGAAGTCAACAATTCAAAAGCCTGCGAACCGATAGTTGCCAAGAATATGTTTACTCTATCATTATCGTCGAACTTGTTTGCCTTTAGCCATATTTCAAAACGTTTCTGATAGGTAGACCAATCTTCTTTTTCATGATTGAATTCACCGATCGTGCCAATCATGGGCGCGGCCATTTTGAATCTCGTTCTGATCTCGCGTGATATCACGAGATTTTCATAAATCTTCAAAGTTAAAGTTCGTACTTTTCATTTTGTTCATTCATTAAATTACTCACGGTTTTTTTTTTAAACACAATCCTTTCCTTATGAATAACACATACATATCACAATCCATACGAAATCCATGAAATCTGTATGATTGCACTGTGAGTCTGTGACTGTCTTATCGCACGGCATGCTTTACATGCAAAACACTTGGTTGATGCGATTCGACTGTCCATCAGTCATCAAAAGTTACACATAAGTTCCATTATATCCTTGAGATCACAAGCATCCCATCCTCGTCGCCAATTGTCATGTATTTAAGTTAGGACACATCACAGACTACGGAGGTAAATACGAACACCATTTACTCGAAGCCAACATGGCCAGAAGAGCCCATACAAATCTGACGTCATCAGTGACGTAGCTAGAATAGCGCGTGCAGATACCCGCGCAGGAAGCGCAATGTAAACAATGCACTTAGTGTAGCACGATACACTACAAAAACTATACTTTATCAGAAGACACATGACGGTAGAGCATACTTTATTTCTTAAGTATAAACATACATACCTAAAAATGTACAAAACAGAAATAAGTAGACCAGTATAAATAGAAATAGAAATACGTAGAAATGTATAAAACAGAAATAACTAGACCAGTATATTATATAGAAATGTATAAAATATAAATAATTAGACCAGTATATATAGAAATGTATAAAACTGAAATAAGTATACCTCTATATACAGAAATGTATGAAGGAGAAATAATAAAATCAGTATATACAGAAATGTATTAAACAGAAATAATAAGATCACTCTAAAAAGAATTGTATAAAACAAATATTCGTCAGCCAGTATGTATGGACATGTATAAATAACAAATAAGTAAAACAGTAAAAATAGAAATGTGTGTAAAAAAACGGTTTTAGGAGACTAGTGTGTACACTAGACAAAATGTATAGAAACTATTTAGCGGTTTTCTATTGGTTTGATGAGATTTCCTGCGTAAATCTCATCAAACCAATTGAAAACCGCTGAATAAATTCTATACATTTTTTCCAGTGGTACATACAGGTATAAAACTAACAATAAAGAGACAAGTAGAAAACGTATCACATAAAATGGTGTATATACATATACGGCATCAGGAGACAATTGTAAACATACGTAATAAAAAGCAGTAAGAAATCCAGTATATATTTGTATAAAAGCAGAATTATCGCCAAACATGCGACAAGAACAGATTAAAAGAAAATAACACCAGACTCGAGTGGACGGAGGCGTGACGGTTCCTGAGAGATACCCGAGGTTAAATTAAAGTGATGGCAACTGTAGCTGCCAATCCTATTGCAGCTACCACAGTAAGCGAAATAAGCAACCACCGCTGCTAAAGTTATCAAGCAGCTACCGCTGCGAGCCTTTATGATAACTACCACTGCCGGGCTAAATACCCTGTTTGCAGGTAACCAAGGGGAGGTTCCCACTGAAAAGCAGGTAATCTTTAAGACCTGATACTCGTGGTATTGTATTATGAATTAATTATGTACAAGGCTGCCCATACAAACCGTGCCACAATCCATGGAAGAGCTGCCTCCATTTCTACGGCAGAATAAATGCGATTTTAACTGCCTGGGCGCCGTTTCACAAAGCCATCGTAAATTTACGACCTCGTAAACTGTAATATTCAGCCAATTGCCATCGTGTATTTACGACCTCGTAAACCATGTCGCTGAGCCAGATTTACAAGGTCATAAATTTACGACGGCTTTGTGACACGGTAGCCTGGTCTGTCATTGAGTGAGTGAGTGAGTGAGTGAGTGAGTTATTGTTTTACGCCGTTTGGGCAATATTACAGCCATTAACGGCGACGTGTCTGTCATTGATAAGTTACTTACGATAAATGAATGCCAGGAGTCACGAAGGTTAGTGATAAAACAGGCAAGGCCCTTGTTGCTAAGGTGGACGCCATCGCATCTGAACCATGAGGAATCTGCGGTGACGATCTAGGGGTGAGGCACAATGAGGATGTCCAGGGCGTGAATTTAGTTGACCAGACGTAGACGTCTATTCGTCTTCTCCTGACTTCTTGGGTCACGTGCAAGATGCTAGTACCGTCATGGTAGCATTTGAGAAAAGACAATCCTGGTGGCCGACAGGTGTAGTTTGATGCTTAGCATGGAGGTGACGATGATGTTGAGGAGCTCAGGGGCCCTGTCCCTCAAAGCGATTTTATTATTGATCGTAAGTGCTAAAATATAACGTTGACGTACGACTATCGTAGGCAGAGATTGGCCCCGGTTCCAAATGGATTTTTGTTTCATGACAGTTGTAAGCCTATGATAAGAAACAAATTCATAGGAAATTGTTTCAAAAATCACTTATGATCAACTTGGCCTGTAATCATTTTGAGGAACGGGGCCCTGAGATACTGGTGGCTCCGCCCAAGTTATTGAATATCAGGTGGATTAGAATAATCCTCGGTTGGTCTCTCCCCACTTCATGCTACCCACTGGAAGGTGGGGTGTTCTCTTCAGGCTTTGGCCCTGGTTAGGCAGCTTGAACCGATTATTTACACACTAAAACACACAAAAGGTAAAGTTGGAGAATCTAAGTGCAGATGTCTATCTTGATTTGACGTCATTCAGCTGTCTTTGGATCTCGTCCCACAAGTGCTCAATCGGGTTTAAATCGGGACTGAGGGCAGGCCACTGCATGTTCCTGCATTCTGCTGCAGGAAACCTCTTGTTTTTTTCTGGCAATGTGAAACATTTGGTTACGACGACGTGTCAAACGAGGTAAGATGTTTGGTCTCAAGACTTGATCAATACATCAAGCTGCTATATAACATTGCCCCTCCTTTAACCACTGTTATGAAAAAAAACACAGGGCCGACTCTCTGTGCAAGACCAATTCCACTCCACACCATGATCCCACGAGTCTATTTTAGCAACACAAGCATCTGAATGTTGTTTGGATTTGTATCGGGCCAGACACAGAGAAAAGCATGAGCATTTCAATATGCATGGAACGCACGTACAATAGGTTACCATTATATATTGTCACGAACTTGCTTTTTTGTTGTCAAATTTCATTAATCCGAACGAGGAACTCATAAATAATTAAAACTTGGACTGAAAATAATGAGATATTTCAATGAATCAGCTATCTATCCAGCTAACAAGTTCCCTGAGGTGATGGTTTTTTTTCGGTTCAGTGTAGATGCCCCGGTAATCCAATCTGCTAAAGTTGATAGATAATGGTCCAACTGCACAAAACAACTTGCAGGGCCACCTCTGCATCTTTTTTAACAGATTTATGACATCGTGGCTTTTAAATGACCCGCAAATATAAATATACCATTCAAAACAAGTTAGAGAACAAACCATATATAAGCACTAAATAATTAAACTTAACTTACAGTTTAAGTATTTGCTGAAACAAATCAAATAAACAAATCTTGGGAAGGTTGTATTCACACAATGTGGTTACAACTTAACATTGATCATGCTGGTGCAAAGACTTCGTGAAAATCCAATGCTGACAGTTGTTGTATTTTATAAAAACTTGGTTCATATGAAATGTCCTCAACCTGTCCCCACTATATGCGTGAAAAAATGACGTCGAACCTTTGAACCTGGGATTCGAACCCAGACTTCTTAGTCCGAAGTGGAGTCACGCTGACTGCAACGGATTTACAAGTATCTTAGTAGCTGGCTGACAAAATGTTAAGTTGAATCTGCACTAACGGGAACACGCTCTAGGACGCCTTAAAGCTGGCATTTTTCAAAATATTACCGCAAGTGTTTGTCATCTATAGAAATCTGACGACACAACGGTATATTGATGAAGTTCTTAGGCCCGTAGTCGTTCCAGTGCTACACCGACATCAATGCCCTCGACGTCACTTGACATCCCAACATGATAACGCTAGCTAGCTAGAAATAACACACACACACACACACACACACACACACACACACACACACACACACACACACACACACACACACACACACACACACCATGTTTCTATTCCAGTTCATACATTATGTAAAACTTCAAAACTATTTGTAGCATGTATTTTTCGCTTTTCAGATTTTTTGTCAATTGGTCGTATATGTCAACTAATAAGAAAGCAAATCATGACTTTGATCGGGTAAGATTATTGTTTATTTAAATTTCATTAATATTTATAAAACCTTTAAACTATCCATCTTATTCCGGTCATGTATATAATATCGTTTGAGCCCTCTGTCAAAATTCTTAACTTTTGTTTTTTAAGTTTCAAAAGAGAATTCAAACTAGCATTGTGTTGATTAATATTAAAACAAATGAATATTCCAAACTTTAAAGTGGTGAAGTTACTTTAGCACGATGCCAAAATTTCACCTACTTACGCTGTTGAAAGCCTGTTCTGTGGTAATGTGTTTAAAACTTCTTCTGTGGGAGCTGTTTTAAATAGTTCACCACAGGACAAATTTTGCAGCATCCTATTTCCACACTAAAGTAAACAAATGTTGTACTTATAAGAAAACATAATTAAATATTAGTACTATTGCTGAGCCGATATTGCAAACTCTTGTCATTTTCCCCACATATTTTATTTTTCAGGGCGTTGAGAAGAAGATGTATATTGATCATCATCACAACGTGTCTGACATGTGTGTGTTACATCGCAAATCGTAAGATAACACAACGTAAAAATATACACAAAGTCGAAGACAAATTAATTCTCTGGTATTTCCCACCAGCATACGTGTCAAGAAACATAACTAAACCAGTTCCTGTACCCGCTTGCCCTGGATGCTTTATGACAAGAAATATTTCTTATCTGTCTAAAAGTGACGTGGTTCTTTTTTTCTGTGGAACACATTACTGGACACGTTCCTTCTCGGACGCCAGGACAGGTGTGGGTGTTTTACAACAAAGAGCCTCCTCTTTTGTTTGCTCACAACCGACCATTTCACAGTAAACCTTGGTCGTCGGTTTTTAACTGGACAATGGATTTCAGACATGATGCCGATATTGTAAGGCCGTATGCAAAGTTGATGAAAAGAAAACAATATGTAAATAAAACTTACCAAGATATTGTAAAGGGGAAAACAAAAATGGCTGCGATCATGCTGTCTAACTGTGATAACTGGAGTGGCCGTTTGCCTTATGTTGAAGAACTCAAAAAATATATACCTGTTGATATTTTTGGTGCTTGCGGGAAAAGAATGTTTCCAAGAACGGAACATGATGAATGGCGCAAATACCTAAACACAAATTACAAATATTATTTTGCTTTTGAGAATACTTACTGTCTTGATTACATCACTGAGAAGTTTTTCATCAACTTCAACCTTGACCTTGTAGTTGTGGGTCGAGGGGGAGGCAACTACAGCCGTGACGTAGCACCAGGAACCTACATCAATGTAGCCGACTACAAGACTCCAGCAGATCTTGCACAGTATCTTTGGTATCTCCACAATAATACAGACGAATACATTGACATCCTCAAACAGAAGGACAAGTACTACTATGAATACGAAAGATATCTTTTCACCTTTCAGGGTGATTCTTATATTGAACATCACCACGAGTACGAATCTCTTTGTCAGCTTTGTCATTGACATCGACATTTGGACAAGTACTCGAAGACAATAGGAGATATTGTTCCATAGTTTCAAAAAGGGATTTGCGTTCTTAAAAAAAAATACTCCGTAGTAGGGAATTCTTATCGTTACCCTGAGTAAATTTGCATGATATGCAAGCTGTGTTGAAGGATTTTGTATAAATAGAGATTATTACCAGAGTGTGTTTCGGTATCATAAATATCATATATTAGGAATAAAAAATGTATTATGCGAG
>JAULCD010064817.1:0-11984 GCA_032361085.1 Calliostoma canaliculatum | reverse complement strand
GACTGTCGTAGCGCAGAGATCGCTTTGGAACCGGTGCCATTCGGCACCGGTTCCAAATTGATCTCTGCTCTACGACATTCGTAAGCCTACAATAAGAAACAACATAACGGGGCAGTTTCTAAAAAATCTCTTACGATTAACTTAGCCTAAATCGCTTTGAGGAACAGGGCCCAGAACCTCAAATGTTAGCGGTTGTATTCTATAAAATGAAACAATTACATTTACGTCGTCAAAAATATATTCAGTGTTTAAAACAAACTACTATGATCCGCCTGTTTATTTGATACAAAACCACCTTTAAAAGACCCTCTCGGAGAGCGTTTATACTTTGGTAATGTAACTACAGTCTCATATATTCGAAGCATGCACCGACATTCAGGAGCTATAAACAGCCACAAGTAGGCTGTTTCCTGTGGTGCTAATGTTTCAAATTAGTCCTATTACCAGGCATCCAATTGACTTTCATTACCCGAAGCCTAATCAAATGGCCTCCAACCTACATAAACATATTCTGAAGAAAGGAAACACGAAATTCCGATAAATCAACGAAATTGCAGGAAAGTGCTTTTCTTTTCAATAACGGAAATTTGAAGAAAGACCTGAAGAATGTTGAAATAGGGCTGAATTTTCATGCAATTCTTCGTGATCTTCTACCTTAATGATGTTGATAGCTCTTCAGGAAAAGAAAATAGAAGGTGGACTGAAAGTGTTGAGAGAGGCGAGAGTGTTTTTAGTCACAACATACAGCGACAGTTAGGGAGGAGAGGTGACTTCCCATGAGTGAACTTCCCTCAATGCAAGTGGAGTCATTGAAGTGTATGGCTTTGAGAAATGGGAGACTCAACATCCTGATGGTCTGAGGCGTAGACAGAATATCTACTGAAAACACAGACATGTTTGGTATTTGTTTGTATTATATTCCTTCAATATGTAATCTTACAGGCCTGTGGTCACACATGATTTATGAATTGATGCTTTATGTACAAGAAGGCCAAAATGACTATTGTTAAATGCAAACACGTTGTAACCTTTTTTACTCCGTACCGTGCGGTTAACGGAAATTTCCGGGTCAGGCTAGTAGCCTGACCCGGATATTTCCGGGAGCCGCACGGTAAGGATTAAAAATGTTCACCGTTTACGACAATTTTGACATTATTTTGACGTTTTTAAAAAAAAAATGCATCCAGACAAATTACAGACTAGACAGGAAGAAAAAGTAAATTTCATGGATGACTTCCCCTCAATGCATGTCAAGTCATTGAAATTGGTTTCTTTGAGAAAATTGAGACGTAACGTCTTTGCCAACTTAAAGGACAGACAGTAATTTACTTAACATTTAGGATTAGTCTGCATGTTATTCCTAAACGATGTTACCTAGCAAGCCCACCATCACAAACGTTTCGTAAAGTCAGGGTCATTAACCACAATGGGTTCATGTATATCTGGACCAACAGGTATGTTTAACAAATAACAACATTTGTTCTATACTGTTTTTAAAGTGAAACAATTGCGGACAATATAGGCTTTTATAAATCAACCTAGTGAAATCATTTCTTTAAAACAGTTTTAGAAAACAACACCAAATAAATAAATCTATGTAATCACAGTGTTTAGATGCAAGGTTCAGGTCATGTCCTGTGACTTGTAACATTGTATGTTTAAGAAGCATTGACATATTTGATACTATAGGGTTAAAACAGTTAAGGCATACAAAATGCACACCTGTCCCTAGAAGAAATGTATTGGAATTATTCAGCGGATTATCATTGGTTTAAAGTGATTTCCTACCAAAATCTCATCAAACCAATACAAATCCGCTGAATAATTTCTATACATTTTATCCCTCACTACAGTTCGAAGATGTTGATGGGTTTTGTTTACAACATTGCAGAAGTATTTTAAACCTAAAACAATAGCCAAACAATTAAAATATTTCTTGAAGCCGTAATCTAACTTTTGTAAATTTCAAAAACTTTGCATACTTTGTACCTGCAACATGAGTAGCAATGCCATCTAATACTGCAACACTTCGTGTTGTTTTTATTCTCGCCATCGACCGTTTTTATTTAAAAAAAACTACATGCAACGTATCTTTCAGTAAACAGTGTCACTTAATTGCAGTTGGTCTTAGCTTAATTTTAATACTTAAATTAATTAAAAATTGCATGGTAAACAAATACTTGTTGTTTTGAAGCCAGATCCAATTAATATCGTTAAAAATACAATTTCACCTGAAAAGAATTTGAATGAAGGAATGATCGAATAGTTAGGTTCAAAGAGTTACACGATAACTTAGTTATTAAAGTTCTACATTTGATGTTGTGAATGAAGACGTTGATCACAAAGTAAATAAAAGAAGACTAGTCTTTACTTTATGTTTATACTCGTATCCTGACAACCATTATCGTGCATAGTGTAATCAGTTCATCCGCCTATGTTGGAAAGTTTTAGTTTCATTATGGTGATATAAACGATAAGAACATGCAATGCATTGCACTAGAAAAACACATTGAAATTATTCAGGGGATTACCATTGGTTTAAAGTGATTTCCTACGGAAACCTCTTCAAACCAATTGAAATCTGCTAAATAATTTGTGTATACTTTTTTCGAGTGTTGACGTCATTAAACTAACAAGTTCGGCCTTCAAACGTTCAAAATCGTTGTAAACGATGTATTTTTCAAAGAAAGGCACGTTTTTGTTAGCACCTACACAGTTTGCAACATTTTTAGCTTTTGTGAACTAAAACCATCAGCCCAGTGTATACAAATGGCGTCTTGAAGCAAAACTTAAATGGAAGTGATTGTATTTTGTTTATATTTAATGTATGTAGAGTAATATTTACCCTGAAACGCAATTGCAAGTAAAGTATACACCACATTAATAGTAAAATTTAGGTATATTTACACGGTTTTATCTTTGTATGTACACGTGTCATAAATGTACATTACTTGAGTAACAGACAGGTATAAAAAAAAATACATACATATTCAATACAATAATTAATGTCACCCTACGCAGGTGGAGATATATGGGTACATCGATAAGAACTACTATTTAATAAGGTAGGTAAAAAAGTGCGACTTATACAGGAGTATATACGGTATATAAAATCAGTTTGCATTAATTACTGCTTGTATCCAACCCACCATGCATCAACCCACAACGACGTGCTTGATTTACAATCCTCTCAAGTTCTGCTACGTTAAGAACTGGTGTTTTTGTGTTAACCTTTAGGAAATAGCGCTTGCATCATACCAAGCTGTATCTCCAAGGAGATATCGTCACATTTGACGCCATTTGTTTGTTGGGATATCTCCGGCATCATACACACATCGTCCCATCATTATGACGTCACAATGGGCATACAGCAGCATTGTTATGTTTCATGGTAGCATAGATAAAATGCGAGTAAGACATCTACAAGTCATTTGATTTATATGAGGGGTGGCTAACATCTTGGCCAAAGTAATAGATCTCAATTAGATTAAAACAATGTTTTGCCACCAACAATACAATTAAATAATCTTAGACATCAGACCTGCAACTGTAGTGTTAATATTGTCTTTCGTCCTCACCATCGCGTGAACCTACCCATTGAAACTACCAGAAATAAACAAAACTGGCTACAGGGCAATCATCAAGTACTTTCAACTGTACAACGCCTTAAGTGAATCTCCTATTTATTTCAATATTATTTCATGCAATTAATATCTTAATGTACTTGAAATCATTACTCCTTTGGAATTATGGCACTGTTATGGCACTGTAATGGCGCGGTATTAGTAATGCATATAAGATGAAGCATCAGCTTGCATTATGTCACAAAATGACACTAAGGATGAAACACTGATGTAAGAAGTATTGATAATCAATGAAGGACACGTTAGAATTTAGCGTAAGTAACTGCTGTTTAATAAGAATTGTGTTAAGATTGCACTAGTCCAAGTTCTTCCTGACATACATTGGGGTCGGTGAAATTGTCAATATTGATTGATGTGCATATTAATGATGCACAAGTTACTAATAATAACAAAAAATAAATGTTTTTTTAATAATGGATATGTCTTATGCGCTAGTGTCCGCCCACTAGTAGATGCTTATGGCGCAAATTATTATTATCCTGCACATCGAATCCAATATTCACTCAGTGCCAGTCACCACTCACTGGGGAGTTTACAAACCAAGCTACCTGTTAAGCGCTAGGAGGTTGGCATTCACATTACACATGTCTTCCATACCAGATACCCAGTTATAACAGAGGCACACGTCGAACAAAGTCACTTGCCTAAGGTGACACCACAAGCTTTTTAGTGTGGTGCAAGGCAAATACCCAAGATACTCTCAGGAATTAAGCAAGCCGAGTGGGTCACCCATCCGGTAATAATCCAGACCCAACGTTGTTTAACTTCACCTGATTGTGACCAATCGTGCTATGCACTAGACCACTTACCACCACTTCACACAGATTACAAATGGTAACATTCACCAGATATATTTTTCTGGAAATCCGTTGACTAATTTCTATACAGTTTCCCCAATGATAATTCTTTAAATTATTTTTCCATATGACAAGTATGGGTTTTGTTGTCTATAAAGTTGACTGTTTGCAGCTATTGTGTGGTTCAATAGTTTTAAATTCTATTCCAGCTCTGTTGGAAAGGATTTTACGATGGTCCAGTGGCTTCAGGCAAATAAGAGTAATACAAGTGTTTTAAGTGGATAGAATGATGAGTTGGCAAAATTATCATGTTTTGTAAAGATAAATACATACAGCATTCTTACGAAAATCTCCCTTGTATAATTTAACTGATCATAATTAGTATACGCTTCACAATTAATCATATTTGCAAATCAAAATGGTATAGTTTAAAGCACTTATAAATACATTTATAGGCAGTGAGGAAAAAATAAGTGAGAACTAAATTATTTTGACTACTCCTAATTATACAGCCATGGCCACAACAATAAAAACGTGACGCGCCATATCCCAAGTGAAAAATAGCTCCAGGACGAGTCAGATGGGACGTCAAGCCATGACCATGAATTATTTGTCTATTGACAAAACGTCTCTGCTGTGCAGATCGACGAGTTATCCTTGAACCTCCATGCAGCATGCACGAGTTTTATCAGTCAATAGTTCATCAATGGCGAAGAGACTTTCACAACCTGTATGTCACTGTGAACCAAATTTCTCTTATTATCTATCTTGCGTAACTGATGATAATGACACATACAGTTTTACTTTTGAAAACATGTATCTTTTTGTCTATTATTGAAAAAAATGGTTTTGTTTTACCCTGACAGTGGCAAATCGATTTTAGTATGATTAGAAGTTGAATACCTTACACTATTAAACATCTATCCTGTGATAAGGGGTGCAATGTTTCAGAACGACGTACCTCACTCAATAAAGACGTTGTCATCCACAGAAAGTGTTTATTTTGTTAGCTAGATAGTAGCTGCTCGAGCCACAGTGCTCCTGTCTTTTTTCAAATTTCAGTATGCCTTTAGTTTTGTAGTTCCTGAGGTGAGAGATGTTGCATGTTAAATACAATATCACAACACCTTTAACAAGACAGTATTTACATGACTACAATCACGATTTTATCAAATAATGTTTATTTCAGACCAAGATCTGGTCAATTAAGTACAAGATCTGGACCCCGTTCCTCAAAGCAATCTTGGATAAGTTAATCGTAAGTGCTAAAATATAACATTGGCTTACAACTGTCGTAGCGCATAGTTGTTTTGGAACCGGTGCAACTCGGCACCGGTTCCAAATCGAATTCTGTGCTACGACAGTCATAAACCTGTAGATACTAAACAACTCCACATGACACTCTTTCATAATTCACTTACGATCAACTTAGCCTAAGATCACTTTGAGAAACAGGGTCCAGGTGCATAAAACTGTGGTATGAAACTGTGGTCAACATACTTTACAGAGCCACAGATGTTGGTGTTAACGGACAGACGATTACTAATTTGCCACAGACATGGAACCTACGTGACTAACGCCCACGTGTTATCAAACTATTTAAAGACAGTTACATTATTGAAATACTTCGCTGAACTGTTCAAGTGCTGGGATTCTCAGTGCTGGCAACTTGGTGTCTGGCGCTGAGGGTGTACGTTCTCACTCTGCATGGGACTCGAACACACAAGGTGATAAAATCGTCACCTCTATTCGTTTGTGTAATCTCAAACGTTACATACGTTGTGTACATGTACACGTGTTACTCTTTCAATTATGGTATCACTGTGACTGACAAGATTTAAACCATATTCACGGACTTTATTCACCCTGTAACTCATTGCATGAACAAGGGGATGGAATAAACCGATTTGACATTCAACAGCAACATTACTAGTAATTGATTAATTAAGTATTATCTTGAAAACAGAGATAAATTACCCACTAATATAAAGTTTGACTTTTCTAGTAAAAGAAATTATGGGCAGAAAGGTGTTTTAACAATATTTATGGAAATCTGGCCCCTGTTCCTCAAATTGAAATTAGTGTTAATATGAGCGTAAACAAGTTTTGAAACAATGTTCTGTGCAGTTGTTTATTATTATAGGTTTACGACTGTCGTAGTGCAGAAATCGATTTAGAGCCGGTGCCCAATGGTACCGATTCCAAAGCGATCTCTGCACTACAACAGGCGTAAGCCAATGGTATAATTTAGCACTTACAATCAATTTAGCCTAAGATTGCTTTGACCAACGGGGCCCTACGTCCAGCGGCTGATGAAACAATAGGTGACACTAGTTAACTAATCAACCACATATATCTTAAAATAAATAAACGTTCAATATTTGAACCACGGATTTATTAAATACCCCCTTTGTTGTTTGCTAGAAATATAAAATAATCACTGATACAATAATACAAAAATATAAGAAATAACCATATGTATATATAAATAACAGCAAGACGTAAACTGGTAAAGGTGTCCAAACACAAATATCTATGTACAGAGTTATATTCATGTGAAACAACATCAAATATAACATTAAGCATGTCTGGGAAACAGACACAAAATAAATTAAAGTTGCAAGCAACGTTGGCGGGTTCCAAGTTCATGTTTCTTAAGGTGCTACTAATTCCCTACTTTAACCTTTACCTTTACTCTAACCATTCAAATCATCTACCATCCAACATATAACATATACCCTGAAATCATCCCTGAAACTTTCATACTTATTTTTCACTTAGTTATGAAAATATTGCATTGAAAAGAATTTCTTAATATGCCCATTAAGAGGAGATAACTAAAAAAAGTAAATTAGAACAAAGTGGTCGATTCAAAATGTTCTAAGGGTAGAAAATTTGAAGGAGGAGTGGGTTTTTAAAGGGAAATCCAACGAAAAACAAGGATTTTGAGGTAGGGTTCATAAACGCTTTCTAGCGTTAAAACAGTTAACCGGATAGCTTAGTGGTCAACTACAAAGTTTCTGTAAATTGAACGGGCTTTCCAACGGTATAACGGTGTTAAAATCAGACAGTAAATTTCCGAGTTATGGGACTTGTCCCCCCCAAAAAAAATTAAACTTGATTGCGACCACCTAGAGGTCGAAACTTTATGCGCGGCACAAATTGAAGAGAAATGCAAAAAAAAATGAAAGGGGAAGTCTGTAGGTCTGAAACAAAAAACGGCGGATAATAAAAAAAATAATCTTGACAATTACAATAGGGTCCCAGGTGAACTTAGAACCCTAAATATAATGTTAAATAATGCACAACTACACTAATCGTATGTCAAAACTTTATTGTGTGCAAGACGATTCTTAAATGTTTCATTCAACTCACCAATGTGAGATCTGCAGAGGTTTTAAGGGCCTACACTAGAAAAAAATGTATAGCAATTATTCAGCGGTTTTCTATTGGTTTGATGAGATTTCCTGCGGAATTCTCATCAAACCACTAATTAATTTCTATAATTTTTTGCAGTGCTAATACCAAACATAAAAAGCTGTGTGTTTTAAACGTGTCACATTTGACCAATAGGTTGAGTTTACTAACACAAAAACAATTTTCATTGAAAAAGTGTAGTGTTTACTACAATTTTGACATTTGCAAACCAAACATGGTCGAGTATTAGAAGGATCTCTAACCGTGGCCATGCATGAAACCCTCTACTGACAAAATTGCTCCCGTTCATTATAACGTTATCACATTCCTTGATATATCCACAAGCTTGGATAATCAATAGTCTATCAATGGTAAAATGGCCCACATAACCCCTGTGTCAACATGGACCTGATTTTCCTTGTAATACATCCACCAGGGCTAATGGACTGCGAATGCTCAATGAAACCAGTGTTGAACCCACGACTGAGTCAGTGAGCGTGTTCATAACGGTGTTGCCAGTCCGAGCAAATCTGAATGTAATTTAGAAGGCTATTGTTGCGAAAAGGGACTGAACTTAACTGAGCGAGGAAAACCAAATATAAATAACCTGTCAATAGTTTCTGAAGATTCTATTGTTAGAAGCTATGTCAGGACAAATTAGCATTGCTTGTGGTAAGTGTAGCAAAAGTAACACCTTTTTGGGGGGTCTGTATTTTCTATTTTGCACACATTGATCTGTTTATAAACTTATTTTTTTGTTTGCGTATGTTGTCTTGGCTTGGTAGTTTTTGCCACCTTAAGTTACATAATGTTATTGTGTTCAAGTTACTTATTTTTACTACTTTTGGTACGTTAAAAAATATCCGTATTATAGTAATATAATTACCCTTTTACGTTCTTTTATTAAAACACATTTTGTATTCAATATGATTCTTTTGAAAACATGTAAATTTTCATAATTGTTTTAAAAATAGCACAAAATGTCTTGATATAAAGAAAGTGAATGTCTATTTGTTATTTCTGTTTAAACTCGTTGAACATAAATACATGTAGTTAAAATATCGATGTTTGAAAATGTGACGTTATTTTAATAACCCTTCATAACAAACGCCTTTTTTCTGTCACAAATGTATTGTACTCTGGGAAGTATTATACTATAGAAAAGAATATAAAATATCGTTCTAAAAGCCCAAGATGTCTGGAATGATATGAACTAGCATTAGGAAAAATGTATAGAAATTATTCAGCGGCTTTTCATTCGTTTGATGAGATTTCCTGTGGAAATCCCATCAAAACAATAAAAATCTGCTGAATAATGTCTATACATTTTTTTCAGGTGTGGGCATGTCATCGATCAGTTCGTGCAGTTGTGAAGCATGTGTGCTATCATGAGACTGGAAACCTATTTTCACATCAATCAGATGACCAGATGTATGCCTTCCAGATTGTAGTTATGTGGTCATTTGCTTATATAATAACGTTCACTCTTGCTGACGCTGGCTATTCCTTGCCAATTGAACAGTTGTTTTTCACTATTGTCTATTTGTGATTAACAGTTACATATTACCATGTTTCTTTTTTACCAACTGTTCACAACCCTACTTGAAGAATGTGAGGATATCAGATTAAGTACATGTATTGTCAATGTACAGGTCACAATGATTTATCTCGAATGCTGTATGGCTTTAAAGAATAACCAATTTTAACCACTATTTCCTGACTGAATGATTTTTATAGTTTACATTTAAAACATATTCATGTTTTAATAAGATTAATAAATACATTTGTGACCTTTTAATACATTCTAAATCAATAAAAAGGTATTATTTTTTAATGTTTTCTTCCCAATTAGGACGCATTAAACAACCACATGTAAGATGCTTTTAAACAACAGCCATTGCCAAACATTCAATGGCATACATTATGTGACGCGTCACTGAATAGTCTTCGAGCGTCTGATGCTAAATTGCATTTCAAAAATGAAAATAAAGAAAAAAAACGTGGTGTCTTCATGTAGGACGATGCTTTGAGGTTGCTCATTGAGATGTTTTCCCATTATGTCTTCAAATTGTTCTTCAGAAAAACAAAATGAACGCTGACTTTTAAAAGTGTTGATACAGGCAAGAGCGTTTTCAGTCATAACAGACAGCCATTTTGTACAAATATTAGGTAAACTTTCCTCAATTCATGGAAATGGACCGATTTGAGAAACGACGGACGTAACGTCCCGGGTCTTGTTTCTCAGGTTTACAGGTGACATTTGAAATAGATTTTTGTGTTACGACAGTTGTAAACCTATAATAACAAACAACTCCATGAAGACATTGTTTCAAAATCCACTTATAATCAACTTAACCTAAGATTGCTTTAAAGAACGAATCTCTGGTAAACCTATGTTGCAGACCACTTATTCACAAAGACGTGATCGACAGTAGACATGATTAATTTTGTCAGAAATACAAAAACATATTGTAGCGTTACTTGTGGAAACATTAGTAATGTATCGAATGTGTCAAAAAGGGACCTCACTATGACAAAATAAACTGTAACAGTAAGTACATCCAAACTTGTTTTTTCTTCGACGACATTTTTTATCTTATTGAACTTTTGTCATTTAAAAATGCAAACAATAAACACATGTAGTGAGGATATGCTTTGAGAGGTGTGTAGTTAGAGTTTAAGAACCCTGTTTTGATTTGGTACCAAATCATCTTAAAAGTTAAAATAAAAATGTTCTCAGATAGAATGTATATTTTGTTAATTAACAACTATCTTATATACTCCAAACATGCACGAACTTTCAGGAGCTATAAACAGTCAGAAATTGGGCTGTTTGTTGTGGTACTAATGTTTCAAATTAGAGCCATTACCAGGCATCCAATTGACTTCCATTACCCGAAGCCTAATCAAATGGCCTCCAACCTACATAAACATATTCTGAAGAAAGGAAATACGGAATTGCGATAAATCAACGAAATTGCAGGAAAATGAAATTCTTTTCAAATAGTGGAAATTTAAAGATAAACTTAAGGTGTTTACATGCAGAGCTGTATTTGGAGGCAATTCTCTGTGATCTCCTTCCATAATGGTATTGATAGCTTCTCAGAAAAAAAGTGGAAGTTCGACTGAGACCATTGAGAGAGGCCAGCGTGCTTTAAGGCTTAACAGACAGTGGACAGTTGGGGAGGAAAGGTGACGTTAAGAGTGAACTTCTCTCAATGCATGCCTAGTGATTGAAATGAATGACTTTGAGAAATGAGAGATGCAAGTTCCTGGCGAAATGAAGATGTAGACAAGAAATGTACAGGAACCAATTGTTATTTGTCATTACGGCATTTTTTTTGAAGATGCTACCTTAGAGGCCGGCAATACACAAGCAGATCTATTGTCTCGTAGGGACAATGAAATAGTTAACATCTGGTCAATAAAAAGAAACAAGTTATTTTCCCTTCAGAAAATGCATTTTTTGATATTTTAATCCAAACTCGGTGACATAGTTTTGATGTAGTGTACACTTGGTTTCAAAAAACGACACCTACATAACTACATTTAAAAACAAAAAAATATGTATTTATATATTATCGAATATGATATATGAAAAACACTTAAAACTTTTGTGAATTTAGATGACTTATGACAGCTTTGTGAAACCGTACCCAGATGTCAACATGTCACATAAAAACTACATGAACTATAGAAGTTGATGAAAAACATAACAACAACATTATGCATTTAAATGTTCGCAAACCATGACATGTTTCCATGGCAATATAACAAAACCATTTTTCTATATTTGCTAAAAATTATCAAACAGATCAAATCAACACACAATAGTTTTATAAAGTGTAATTGTATCAATTACAAGTACACCACAGATAACTGTCCTATCATAAAACTTGCTTTAAGTGCAAGTATCAGGTATTTCCCTTGCTACAAAGATAATACCACAGTATAAATATTTTATAAACGTAGTATGCTAATTCTAATTGTATCATGATGTAATACTGTAATGTTGTTTTACATTCAGGCCCCCGTTTCACAAAGGCGTTATAACTTTATGACGTCGTAAACCATGTCACTGGGTTAATGAATTTGGTTTACAAATGCCCAAAATCATTGTAAACTG
>JAULCD010064706.1:0-11986 GCA_032361085.1 Calliostoma canaliculatum | reverse complement strand
ATGTCAGGCAGCCACGGTCATGAAGTGCAGAAAAGGATGCAATTGTTGAACAATGTTGCAAACACATTAATAAGGCATAGGAGTTCAGGGTGACTCGATCAGCTTTTTTGTAACAACTATCTTGCACGCAGTCAAATTCTTTAAAAAACACTTTGTAGGTAAATGATTCTGATTGATTAATGACATCTTCATTTATGTCACAACAAAGGGAGGTAATAAATGACTAACTAAAAACATTATTAAAATGTGATTTTTTTTTTTTTAAATTGCATTAAAAATAATACAGTTAATAAAGTTGAACACATGGTAAAATTAATATTTTCCCCTGTTTAACATTTTCAAACGAAAAAATTCTGAAGAAAAAAGGTTGAAATTTTGTGTATAAATGGCCTTTAAGCTGTTTTTAACCACAGTAGCCAGAGACTTCAGACTCACTCCTGTGTCGTCGTCGCACAGGGAGAGGCAAGTTCCAGATCATGTTATCGGTTGTGATCGGAGGATACTCAAAGGAAAGTATCCACAGTCTTGGTTTACTGTAAACAGTGAAATTTTTGCGTCGTTAAATTATTGCGAATAGCACACCATAGACATTACTGCGTCGAGAGATTTTTGTGTTGAGATGATCCCTTAATTACCAAAAAATAGACAACTTCTTGCCGAAGATAAGGAAGCTTGTTAATCTGAATTGGCCGGAAAGTTCACAGGAAGGGGTATGATGATCGACTTAACTCAGTGTCATAACTGTGAGGGACACTAATTGGTTTGTGTGCACTTCCATTAGGATTACTGTGTATTTGTGTTTTTAACTTATTAAGTAATTTGTTTGCTTACATTCGATGAAGTGTTGCAATGAATAAAGTTTGTTCACCACCACTTATTTATGCTTATTTTCCGCTTTTAATTTTTGCGCTTTATATTTTTGCGATTGAGTCTCATTCGCAAAACTCGCAATAATAAAACGGTTTGCAAAAATTTCACTGTTTACAGTAGTTAGTTGCTGAGCAGCAACCAAAGATCCGAACTGCTTGATACCTTCTATGTTCACATACGAGATGTCCCGAAGGTAGTGACTAGTAAAAACATGAGTGGATTGCCAGGAACATCCTTGCATTATCACAAACAAGTGTAGAAGTGAGCACAGCTCACATACCCCCGCTTTTAGAATTTAGTGGAAAAGGAATGTGACTCAAATATCCTATCTACAAACATAGTACCTTACATCCATCCATTTTACAAAAAATGAAGTTTGTACCTTCTGCTGAGCACACAGTCCAGTGCACCTTTAGTTAACAAGGGTATAAGACCCAACTTTTCAACTACCAACATGTAGTAAACAAGTGTGCGAACACAACCCCCTTGCAACTAACATGAGGGAGTTATGTGTGTTTCAGACAATCTCCGCCGAGATTCTGTGTACCACTATAACCCACCCGAACTGTGCACACAAGATCCGGCCTCAAAATATAAACCTTGCATACGATTACTTTTATCCTCTACTATAATAAAAATATGGTTGAATGGATAAGAATTTAATGTGCATCACACTGCAGAAATAAGTCAGTGGGTGTATTGGTGTAACTATTCTGGGGTACTAAATTCCTGCTACCTCAATACCTTATGATTCACTAAAAAAATAGACCAGGTTAGCCCCCTTAAGTCACTACCCGTCAATTATAGTGTCCATAAATTTGTCCAATCATTGCACAAATACCTCATATGGTATCGTATGTCTGTGTGTGAAAACATGCTACAGACTCAAACACAACTGGTTTCCCCAAGAGTGCTGAGTTAGTCCTGTAACTAGGTCGTTGGGGTATCAATAGCCCAAAACTGACCAGGTACTTAGGGAATCTGTGGTAGGAGACAACAGACGGTGCCATCAGTCCTGTGCACGATTGCCCGGAATTGATACCATGCCCCCATGTTATCGACAAAAATTTCTACAAAGAAAATTTATAAGAAAGGATTCATATTACCCGGTACAACTATCCTTAATTATACACCGATTGGATTGGTAATCCTGAATTCCTTGTGTAAATTTATGAACGATACAAGAGGGTGGTGCCGTTCTGTGTTGGGTAAATGGCTTGTGGGAAGGTTTGAAAAACCTATATAAGGTAACGTGTTCAAAAACGCACGTGTTCAGTGCACGAGAGAGGTCAAGCCATCCATTTTGTTAGGAAATACAAAGACAATTTAAGGGTCCTTTTCAGGTAATTGGTGTCAGTCATTCAGTCTCTAAAATGTATAGATTTGCACAGTAATTTTGTAGGAGTCTCGTCAGGGTTTCGAATTACAGTTAATAATATTTTTGAGATATGTATAATATGGGTTGACATTATTGTTGTCACTTCGGAGCGTTTTGAGCTGTTTTGGTTTATCTGTTCAGATAAATAGTGGTATGTATTATAATATTTTTGAGATATGTATAATATGTGTTGACATTATTGTTGTCACTTCAGAGCGTTTTGCGCTGTTTTGGTTTATCTGTTCAAATAAAAAGTGGTATGTATTGCGACGTGTGAGATTCGTAGCACTAATTCAGAGCGTGTTGGAAACACCGACGAGACTCATTGCTGTGTATTGAAGTTAGGAATTTTCGTGACTAAATACATGTTTATATTTATACAGAGAATATTTATCATTTATTGATATAATATTTAGTGCCGCTAGGACAGAGTAGTTTACTGTTTCCGATAGATAATTGTCGTGTGTCGATACATGTCGTAAGACCGGAAGTCAGCGGGTGACCGGAACCTGAGTCAGCTTGATGTCTTCCACCTGCCTTTGTCCGTACCTGGTCTTATCATTACTGTAGGAATTTGAGCATTTGTGTAACGAACATGAGAACTGTAAAATCTTTCTGGATTCTGTAGTGATTCTTCGTAAACACTCTGGTAGCTTGTCATTGTTAGGGTTTATTATTGAAATAAAGGTGAACAGGAAATTACAACTTGCCTTGTCTTATCAATTGTACTTAGTACCTCAGCACTTACACTTGAACTGGGATCGGTAAGCTGGTAATATAAAAAGCTTACAATAACAATTGAGGATCAGTAAAAGACTACCTGATTCCCATGCTAGTGTATGCCTGTGATGGTGTGGAAGTTAAACCCTAATAAGACTGGTTCTAAAGAACGGGCATTCTTTTCGTTGGTATATCAAGTGGTCGTGCTGTAATACCAATCTTAAACCTGAAAAGGGTATAAACTTGTTGGGAGTACATTCGACCTTGTGCTTGAAAGCTAGTAGTCAAGTTAGAGTACCTTGCGGCTACAGTGGTACTAAAGTACACTAACCCACAACATGTTGAATGCACAATGTGTTCTTAGCAATAAGTTTATATATAAACTAGCGAATGCCTAAATATACATAAGTTTGGTCTGACAATTGCAATCCCACCTGGGAGTGCTAACACCTTGTTATCAACAGCGTGTTGATAGACACCATTGTATGCATATGCTTGTAAAACTAGCTTTAGTACCCAGTGGTGCGCCGCACGTCTGGTAGACGTAGGCTACCTGAGAATGATAGAGGAGTAAACCTGACAAGCAGGTATGAGTACATCAGGACGCAGTTTCACCAAACCAGCATAAATTTATGATTCAACTAATGAGTATCGTACGTATATGACCCTGCAAACCATGTCATTAAGCCATGGCCTAGTGACACGGTCTACAAGGTCGCAACCCACAATTTTACGGTAAAACTGCACCCTGATATGTAGTCTCAAGTACCCTACTGTCCCATGGCAAAGTGTACGCAATGGAATTATATTGTTACCTAATGTTAGAGAAACATTAGAGTAAGTCACTTTGCGTACCTTGAAGTGTACGCAATGGAATTGTGACACTACCTAACGCTAGAGAACATAAGTCATCCGCGTACCTTGTGAGGTAACAGAAGTACCAGTGTACTGTGTGAGTTAACATACTCCCAACTAAAGGTCGAAAAAACAGACCTGTCAGGTTGAAGGATGGAACGCAGCAAACCCTGTTGACAGGTTGGAATGCAGTCAATCCTGTTGGCTATCCATTCGTAAGTTCCTGAGCATGGAACGCAACCATGTTGACTGTGCATCCGTAGGGGGATATGCCGAGACAGGTAGGCAAGGGTACGAGCACATACCCTGACCACTGTATACAGGTACTTGAGTACTGGTGTAAGAGTACAAAGTCTGGCTTGATGTAGGTACAACAGAGCTAACTGACATAGTGTGAGCATACCCAAGCGAGACAGCACCGGTAGTAACATACGACTGCATTGGTGTTAACCCGTACACCTGTTGAGGCATTGAAGCGCTAACATAAGTATGCCGTATAAGTATATAACCGTACGTGTTTGGTGCTATACAAGATGGCACACTATCTAAACCCCTTTTGGGTGCAAGTGTACTAGCAAAGAGGGCTGAAACGACTAGTCGACGAGTCGATTATTAGTTGAATGTCCTGTCTGTCGACTGGCAAAAGTCATAGTCGACTAGTTGAAACATTTTTGTATTTTTGTGCAATCTTTACAAGAAATCAATAAAAAAAACAACCAAAAACGAACATTACTATGCACATTTGTTTGAGAAAAACAGAATGCCGTGTAATTTCTGACAATATATTATGTCCTCAATGCCTTTTGACACTGTAAAATATACTGAGCACATTGCATGTGTGTCAGTTATTGTCACATCCTGCAGCAGACAAATACAAATAATTGTCACAGGAATTTTTTCAAAGATGAATGCTAGATTTCTGACAGTAATATGGCCTCCAAAAAAAGACTACAAATGTACTTTAGCACTTAAATTGTAAGTGAAGTTTGATTATTGTTATCGTACTTTGTTACTTATGTAATAAAAGTAATTTCAAAGGAACATTTATCTCTTGTAGATCTATTCAGTGAATAATTTGATATTACATTTTGAAATGCTCACTGACTCAATTCTAGGAACTCTGATGTCACTTATTTATTGACCAATGAACGACGACTTGCCAGTCAATAATGATGTTTTGGTTTCAGTTGTGAAATACGAATGTCTGACATTTGTGTCATGACAAAATGGTATTAAACAATGAGATTCCTATAAAAATAACACTTTAGTATCACTTGAAATCAGTAAGTTATCTTTTGACTATTGAATACTCCATGGCATGACTTTAATGTCAAAGTTTGACACAGTTTTACATGCACACACGCACAGTGACACAGAAAAAATATTTTGGCAACTAGTCGACTGTCGGTCAACTATTGCCGCCAACTCGTCGCCTACAAAAATTTGATAGTTGTTTTAGCCCTACTAGAAAACCCATGGGTAAGCATAGAGGATGGGTTTGGGAGAGAAGGCTGAGGGTGCGACTAAGTCTTACCCCCAGTTCTCTCTCCCTCGATCTACTTTGAGATCGCACTTACCTGGTTCGATAATTGAGAAATTATCGGTAGAAATTCTATTTGTGGGTCCACATGTCCCCCTACTGGCTGCATCATAGTGGAGCCGTAGGAAGTGGAGTCCACATTATCAGACTTATGACTGCGACTAATAACTACTAAGTTTGATTGATCTCTCTAATTTACTTGACACTGCGCTTACCTAAGTGGATGGTGGAGGAACCTTTGGTAAAATATTCACCTCTTGGGTGAGTTGCTGTATGACTTCTTGGCCGAAACATTTTCAAAATTAACGTCTTTTTGTTGTTCGATTAATGCGCTCTTTAATTGCTAACATGTACAAAAAAGAAAAACATCGACTTCCAAACACAAAGTAAAGATTTGTAACGAAGAGTTACTGCAGAACTGTACGTGGTTCAGCTTGCGAAGTAGACATCTTCATCAGAAATAATATTACATATTATGAAAGATGAATAACTAATACTCAGGTGAATACTTCCTTTTAAGAGAAATATTCCAACAGCCATAACAAGCCAAGATCGCCATTGCTCCTGCCTGTCTAGACACGTGGTGCCTTGGCGACAGTAGAGTGATATATGAATTCTCACACCTGGTGGCTTGCCAAGGTCGCACAGACTGCATGCGTGACCCATATATCTGGGTCAGACCAACGCCAAACCATGGTAATTAGGTGTTCTTAAGGGTTTTTTTCAACCTTAATTAGCAATTGACATCTGCTCCACCTTAAAAATTAGTGATACAGCTTCACGTAGAGCGACTTTGGAAAGTCACAATTTTACAATAAACTTGGCATTTGTAAACTGAATCCATTGACCCAGTAAAAAGGTTTATGACATCATAAAAGACTATGGTAGGGTTCTAGGTAGACGATGCAGACAGTTTTGATCAAAGGTCAGTTAATTAACAATTAATGGCTTTACTGTAGTAAAAGCCTTTGACGAAAAGCTAACTTAAACTTCATACTGTTCGGGGATCAAACAAATTTCACCCAGTTCAGCCTCAGCGCATGAGGCCAGAAATGTTTATAATGCAGGCACCACAAGAATGTCTCGATAGTTGTAAAACTGGCCACAAAGCAGCAATAGCAAAAGCAAGCATTCTAAGTTACTAGTAATCTTGCAATCTTGTGAAGACGGTTATAAGGTTAGGGGGGGGGGGGGGGGGGGTTGTGTCAATATGGAGATCTCGCAGGATTAGCAAGAAAGCATAAACAGGAAGTATAAACATTCTGATGAAAAAAATCAATTTGTATTAACTTTGGTTCTTTTTCTTTGACTTTTCATAAGCTAAACAATAAAACTTTAATTTTAAATTAAAACCGCTAATTATTGACATGGAAGTTTAATTTTACTTTCCTAAATGTCTGAGCTATAAATAACCTAAAGCATTTCTTATTATTCTCTTGACAATCTAATGACTGCAGACAGATATTTAAAATATATAACCTTTTTCCCATCTGTATCTCCTCTGTAAAATTGCTCAGCACGTGTTTTTCCTTGAACCACTGGGTCACAAGCTTCCAGGTGAGAGGGGTTAGCCACAACTGCAATCTTGATGTTTTTGTTGGTAACCCTGTTAAGACGCTCATGGGACATACCAAGATGATACTTAACGTCTCCAGAACCCTCATCTGAAGCCTCAAGTTTAGAGTCAAACTGACATATGATCTTCTCCAGTGGCTTTCGACACACATTTGCCAACACATTTAGACGACCTCTGGAAAATAAAAATTAGATTTTTGTGTGACTTAATGTTATGTTAGTAATGTATATCATCTTTTTTTGTGAAAAAGTGAGGAACAACAGACAAGACCCTGTTTCAATATCACCTGTTCAGAGATAACTGATACAAAACAAGAGGACCAAGTCGTCAATATCCCAAGCAACTTATTGCTGCCTATAAACAAATGGCTACATGAGTGGGTGACCAAAGTTTGTAACAGTATATCAGCTATCAAGCAGCGGCCAGATTTATGGCAGGGAAAACACCTTGTGCGATTCTGTGCAACCTGCAAGCGTCGGCTGGTATTGACAAACAAAAGGTGATACTTAGTTGCACCCTATTTCTCACAGCTTATGTAGAATGGTTCTCCATTACCGAGATGGATGCCAAGTTCCCTTAACTTTTATGTGCATGTGTGGGTCTGCATGCATAAAATCGGATTTCCACCACTGGGTGCTAGCTCATCGAAATACCATGTCATAGTTAACATGAATACTCCACTCAGATACATGATACTGACTCCAAGCCAACCAGTCCTTATGATACCCCCATTGTAAAAGTGCAACTTTTATAAAAAAAATTGACCTGACGTGGCTGAATATCAAACCCCGCACCCTTTAGTCACTACACCATTGAGGTAAAACTTTGAAAGAGTAATGTTTTTATGCGAACTGATAGTCATTTTCATCTGTCAATTCACATGCATAAAGGGTCAACACATTCAAACATTACAAAAGGCTGCACATAAAACAAATTGCATCATTTGTCATAAAAGTAATAAAAAGAATTACCATGAAAGTTAAATTCAGGTAAATTTTAAATTTATGTGACACAAAGTGACAAAGACAAATATCGAGTTTTATGAAGATAACTTCAAGTAGTTATCAAGTTCTGCTTCGGACAAGACTATCACCAAAAATTTCTCTGAAACCTAAGATAAACTGGTTTCTATGGAAACAGATAAAACAATAAATGAAAAATTGTAGGATGCCAAAAGGCACATGTATTTTTATGAAGATATTGCAAGTAAGTAACAAGTTTTGCTCCATATGAGGCTATCACTTTTCCAAAACACTTTAACTACTACACCGCGGAGTAGGGCAAGTCGCAGGTGATGACTATGGTGATTTCAAAAATAAATTACCTTGAAAATTTTGTTTGTACACATAACAATAAATTATCATCTTCTGTGGCTGAAATCTGGCCATTTTTGACAATTAATTCATAGAAGTTGTTATGGGTGAGGGTGGCGGCCCTAACCATCTCTTGCCATAACAAACCATTATCTTGACTTGCAGAACACAACAACAAATGTGGTTTAAAAAGATTTAATATACTAAAAATTATATTTATAGACAAAAGGGGGTTACTGGCAAAATTTATTACTGAGAGTATAAATGGATATCCAATATTTGTCATCCTCACACGCATAACCTCTTCTAAAGTTCCATGAAACCCAATGTGTTTACAAACATTTCACTAATCCATCCAAGAATCGTCTCCATGGTTCCATTAGTCAATAGGGTTTTACTCACCTTGCCAAGCACAACAAATAATTACAAGTGATCTATGGTCCACATTTTGACTACACTCTTCAAACATCACATCTCAAACGAACGTGTCTGTTGAAAACCGCAAAACCTAACAACTCGTACATATGGTTTACATAACCTCGTACAAGTGAAGTTTTTTGATAAATAGCAATACAATGAGAAACAAGTCAGAGCTACCCAACTCATTACAATACAAACTGTCCACTAATCAATCATTGTTTTCAGAACAAGCACATGTCAAATTCGCTAACTTCATTCGATTATCAAAATGAAACTAGTCTATATGCATATACACAAATGTGTAGGCATCCTTCCGTCTCGGGAGACAATGGTTGGGTTGCGCCCTGTAAGAACTGGTCAAGTAAAAAGTCAGTCTCGTTTAGTACAACGTCTAGTGTGGTTCAGCAGTCCAATCCTAGCTTGACAGTCTCTTCCACAAATGCCGCACTCAAAGTTGGTAGGGTGAAATCGAAGCCTGTTTTTACAGCCTTTCTTTCCTTCTTGTTCTCCACTCCTCCAGCTGTTTCTTTCTCTTCTCACCTCGCCCGACTCCTTCCCTCACTGCTTGCCTCCAACCACTGCGGTCGTCTGCAAGCGATTCCCATGTGTCTGGGTTGATGTCTGTCAATTTCAAGTCTCGCTTGCAGACGTCCTTGAACCGCAAAACTGGACGCCCTGTTGGACGGCATCCGGAGGCCAGCTAACCATACATTATGTCCTTTGGTATGCGACCGTCATCCATCCGATGCACATGCCCAAGTCATAGCTAACGACGCTGACAGAGCATGAGGTGCATACTGAGAGAGCCAGCTTTCTCCAGTACTGTGGTGTTGGTGACCCTGTCCTGCCATGAAATTCCGAGAATTCGTCGCAGACATCAAATTTGGAAGTTTTAAAGGCGGTTTTCTTGTCCAGTGTAAGTTGTCCAGGATTCACTACGGTACAGCAGGCTGCTGAGCATGCACGCCTGTTAGACCTTGAGTTTGGTGTTCGAATTCAGCTGGTTGTTGCCCCATACTCTCTTTCCCAGTTGTGCCATTACGGTGGCAGCTTTGGCCATGCGTTTGTCAAATTCGCGGGACAGGTTGCTATTGATAGTGGAGTCCAGGTAAGTGAAGTGGTCGGTAATCTTGAGCAATTTCTTGTCAATGCTGGTTGCTGGTGGTGAGATGACGTGGTGGACTATGATATTCGTTTTATTGATGCTGATGTGAGACCGAAATCCTTGCAGGCGAGGGAGAACCTGTCCATCATTCGCTGAAGGGCTTCCTCGGTGAGAGAACTCAACGCCGAGTCATCTGCAAATAGCATTTCCCGAGGTTGAACAGCTTCCTATCACTTCTGGTGTGTAGGTGGACTACCTCTGTGGACTGTCCGAATGCAAAGTTTAGCAGTAAGGAGAACAAGATTCCGAGTAAGGTCGGTGCAAGGACGCAGTGTTGTTTCACTCCGCTCTGCATCAGGAAAGGTTTCGAGGCTTTGCCGTCATAACTGACGGTGGCCTTCGTGCCGTCGTAAAAGGAGGCCATGATGTTATGCGGCTGGGGTGAACATCCGATCTTCTTTAACCACTGAAACAGACCTTTCCTTCTAACTAGGTCAAATGCCTTCGTCAGATCTATAAAGGCAATGTAGAGAGGCATCAGTTGTTCTCGGGATTTTTCCTGGACGTACCGGGAAAATTAAGTCCACTGTCGACCTCTTTGCTCTGAAGCCAGACTGCAACTCCGGGTAGACATATTACGCGAAAACTTGCAGACGGACCAGGACCACACGTGCGAAGACTTTGCCCACAATGCTTATCAGAAAGATACCCCTGTAGTTGTTACAGTAGCTGGGATCACCCTTTTTGTACAGGGTGATGAACTTGGCATCGCACTGATCCTGGAGTACCTTGCCTTTCCTCCAGCAGAGACAGAGAAGTGCGTGAAGTGGTTCTAACAGGGCTGGCTTTTCACATGTGATGATCTCAGGTGGAATGCAGTCTTTACCTGGTGCTTTGCCACAGGCCAGCGCATCAATAGCTTTACTGAGCTCCTCGAGCTCCATAGTAGGTTCAGTGTCCAGCTCCTCCAGAAGGGGCAGTTCATCGATTGCTTTCAATGTTCAACGTTTCCTTGGTGACAGAGTTTTCTCTTGGGTACAGTTCCAGTTAGTGCTCTATCCATCTGCTCATGTGCTTGTTTTGTGATGACTTTTCCTGTCTTTGACTTTAAGAACGCTGTCTTTTTTGCGGGCTTTCCTGTTGCTTGTTTGATGCCACTGTCTGACGCTTGCTGGATTTGGTCCGACAACTGAAGCCAGCAGCGAATCGAGCAACGTCGTGCGGTTTGCTGTGCCTTGTTGCGAGCAGCTCTGTAGCTGATGAGAGCACTGTGCTCCATCTTGGTGATACTGGCTTCAAACCAATCTGTGGTTTTGTACTCTTTCTTGCCATATGTCAGAACTGCAGTGCTGTAGATAACATTCCTTAGATAGTTCCATTTGTCCTCAGCACTCTGGTCCCCACCACTGTGAGCTGTGTTGAGGGTCTTACCAAGTTTGTTAAACTCCTGGTTCTTATCTGGGTAGGCCATCTTGCTAGTGTTAATTCTAGGCTGACATTTCCTCTTGGAGTGGTGAAACCTTTTTCGTTTTAGTTTTAGCTTTGTGGCAACCAGGGAGTGGTCAGTGTCGCAATCGGCGCTGTGGTATGACCTGGTGTTACAAGCGCTGTTTAGGGAGTCACGCTAGCACGTTTCAGAACAAGACATGCCACAAGACATGCCACATCTTAGATGTCTCCAGGAGACCTTGTGGCATGTCTTGTTCTGATAATAAAATATCATAGAATATTTTGATGATAATATATGATAAGTTAAACATCGTTTCTTTGTATCAACTAAGACGTCAAATGTTGAGAATGACTCCACACTATTATTTGTTAAAACGAATTCATTTGGAAACAAATGTAATGCATGTATGATAGTTGCAATTATAAATCCAAAATATCGTTCCCATCTGGCCCCCTGGCCGTTCCTCAAAGCAATTTTGGCGTTTATCGTAAGTGAATTTTGAAACAATGTTGTGTAAATTTGAAGTTGTTTCTTATCATAGACTTAGACTGTCGTAGGCCGAAATCGATTTTGAACCGGGGCCGAATGACACCGGTTCCAAAGTGATCTTTGCGCTACGACAGTCGTAAGCTAATATTATATTTTAACACTTAAGATAAACTAGCCGAAGGGGACCGTGGCCCTGGTGTGTGTGTGAAAAGGTAGACATGCCCTGATCATCATGTGGCACCCGCGTACACACAATTTTGGTGAAAATGT
>JAULCD010064595.1:0-11987 GCA_032361085.1 Calliostoma canaliculatum | reverse complement strand
TAGGGCAGGGCATGCTCACTTTTCGCGAACACCAGATGCCATAACTGAATTTCGGTAGTTCATGCACATAGCTTCTATACTTATATTGCCATAATGTCTAATGGAATTTGTCTTCACAGATAACGATTATGATTATTCTCTGGGGTTGATGTTTTTATTTTTTTTATAAACTTAAGTTTCCTTTAAACAAAATTTTACCTATCTAATGGCCGGAAGCCATCAAGTACAACAACGCCATATTTACCTTGACCTGCATGGCAATTATTAAAGTTCGCTACAAAGTTTGTTTAAGAAACTTTTATCAAAATCAATTCAAAGAAACATATTAAGGTATGTATTCATAAGATAAAACAAGTAACGTATATACTGTCTTTTCATAATTTATTAAAATTCCAATTTTCGTTATAATGAACTATTCTATTTACATCAATCATCTTAGTGTTAAAAAATACCTAATAGTGATGTGCTAATAGCTTCAAATCTATTCATAAGCACTATACTGCAGATATGTATTAATACGCATACATGTTCTAATATAAAGTGTACATTAATTATAGTTATACTTTTTTTTAAACTCACTCCAACACAACTACCACTTCATCTGAATCGAGTGGTGAAGTTGCCAGATAACACGAAGAGATCTGAAAAAAACAGGGAGAGACAAGCCAAGCCAGGTTGCTAGGTGGCGCAAAAAGAAGTTTGAAAAAAAAGGATAGGCCAGAGAGACTGGCCCAGCTGAGAACCGAAGATTTGACTGAAGCCAGAGTCACCTTATACAGCCCTAAGTTGTTAGTTTAAGGTGCAGGTGTTGTTGCAGGCTTGTTTAAAGCCTAAATATTTTAATATGGATTTCTGAAATACAAACTTAGTAAGTTTATATTACTTTATGAGGCAACTATTTTGTAGTAGCTCATTCAGAGATACAGTCATATAATAACTATCGTTTTTAATAATGTCACGGTGATGGAACGGTCATATTCACATGTGATTCGATGAATGCGTTGGATGAGTTGACACCGATCATGACATCTGGTTCCAAGATAGAATTCAAACCCACAATCTTGTGGTTAACAATTCCCCTCTCCCACAAATATAGTGTATGTCGGAGATGTCTCATCTTTTATCTGAGCGCTCTCGTAACGAGAGCGCTAAGATGAAAGTTAAAACATCTTAGCTTCACAAGAATTTTAACGACAAGATATTGCTCTTTCCCTAAATCCCACTAGACGTGTGGTTCAATGGAAGTGTTCAACGATCATAAATAAACATTGACTAAGATCGATCTTAGCTAACGATAGCTTTGTGAAACGGCCCCCAGCTGGCCAACAAGCCCCATTTATAGAGAAAAACAGGTTGTATGGCTTATTGAAAGGAATCGTCAAGAATTTGGTAATTCAAATTAGCATTATTTCGTGGTTTTTGTGTGAAACCCTGTTGAGCAAAACTAACATTATTCACACATGATAATTGAACATATTTAATGGTCAAATTTACTAACTTAGGTCATGTCTAAGGCTTAAAAATTATTTTGTCGTAATTTCGTAAAAAGTGTTTCAAAACTGACAACATATAACCATATGTTATATTTAGGAATACAAAATGTCGAAGTCACCGTGGCCGATTAGTTAAGGCGTTGGGATGCTCAGTGCCTGACTCTGAGGGTGTGGGTTCGAATCCCACACGGGATTTAATCACGCAAAGTAATAGAATATTCGCTTTTTCAGATAGTGTAATCCTAAATATGACATATAGTTGTGTTTATCACTGTTTAAATGGCATACACATTAATGAAACCATACAAACAATGTCACATGCCACTTTATATTTTAGTACAAGCCCAGTTTAAAAAAATATCCTTAACTTTACCTATTGGTCCAGCGTATGCTCTAAAAAGTAACGTTAAACAACACAAACCTATGTTATAGTTTAAACCCATTTTACATTACAAAAACTGATATGTTAATAACCATTTTGATCTGCATTTATCCCCGAAACTCTCGATTGTTACATTAGAGTTTAATTGAAGGTACATTCACGTTATTTGTGGTGACAAATCAATTTACAATCGACAAACATGGCAGGAGATTATTGTATTTATTATTTAACAAGCTATGTTGTTTGGCTCTTTGTTATAAAATATGGTTGCATTTTTATAACTCAAGTTATTATAAATTCCCTCAGGTCATCGAAATATTAACCATCAAAACCAGTCTTGTATCATTTTAAATGTTACGTATCTTGCACACCATGTCAAATGTAGTTTTGTATTTATCCAGTAGACATCAGCTAGATTATTGTCTTTTCATCTTTGGATTTTTCCCAATGAAGGCGGTTTAAAGTCTACGCGCCACTTATCTATAGTCATTAGCAAAATTAGATAAGTAGTATGATCTCTCCAGCTAGATTGGCTCTAGATGAATATTACCGTGGGAGTAGTAGGATGAATCCGTGTCTTCTACTGCCATTAACATGTGCTTACCCTTTAACAAACACCTGATGTCATCACTGATGATCGGGGATCGAGAGATTTATATTTACATTGCTGCTTTGTCTTCCGGAATCTGTCTCGACAGAGCATCTTCTCAGGTGTTCCACCTTGACTATGTTAAGGTCATAGAAGTTGTTTGTTGAAAGAAAATTGTAACTGTGCATGTAATATTAATATCGAAGCTAGTGGTTTGAATAATATATTTTATAAAGTAAAATTAAAATAATTAAAATAATTAAAAAGGTCTGTTCAATTGTGTCAGATTTATTACAAACTAAAAAGGTTCTTTGCTTCTGTGTTTCTATAAGACAATGCTACTTTAACAAATCACTAATACGGTGCAAATTTTTGTTTTTGTAAATCAAGTTTGTTTGGGCCAAATTAGACAGAAGTAGTTAAGGATATGTTAGGACTAGAAACAAAATTGGTATCAGGTGAATTTGAATTTAGACAAATTCCACGGAGTTCAGGTTTTGGTCATTGACGGCATTGCATTATAATCAAGCCTACAGACATACACATGTTTCTTTGTTGGCACACAGTGGTTGCATCATTCATGACTACATAACTCTTTTGAATGCGTTCTCGGGACACTTAAAAGTGATGATACACAGTTCAAGATCATCCGATAAAGGAGCAAGCGTATGCTCCGAAACATCAAACTTGTCGGAGCGCAGTGCCATTCGACACCGGTTCCAAATCAATATCTGCGCTACGACAATCGTAAATCTATGACAAGAAACAACTCTACAGAACAAATTAGCCTAAGATCGCTTTGAGGGACAGGGCTATAAAAACCTTGTTGTGGGGTGAACTGTTAACAAGAACTCTTGTAGTTCTTTTTAACAAATTGTCACAGGAGAGTTTTTCAACAACACATGGTGGTCATAGCTTTGAACCAAGTCACAGCTTCACACTAGCTTTAACTCAGCCCTATATAATAATACGAAAAATATCTATTGTAATCACCAATACAATCAACCTCCGGAATGTTAGCATATGTTTTAAGTCATTGTGCAAAATTATGGGTAATTTCATGTTTTTATTTCGAAATTGCTGGTGTTTTTCTATTGACGTTTGAGCAGTGGAATAGGAAGGATTAATTATTATAGTTCAGCCAAAACAGTCCAATTATTCTAATACTTAAGCACTTTTAAAAACACTATTTCATTACCAGTAAATCCATTACTCAATATGAGAATAGATTGATGAATGTTGTTTGGAAATATAAGAAATACAAACAGTTTTCATCAATTGGCATTTGTCGATTTATTTCCTAATTAATCTGACAAGAATGCTATGTGACATACTTCAAATAATAATTGTGTTCGTGTAATGGGCGTTTAAAAATTACCAAAAGCATTTCTTAACTCTGACGCATATGTCAAACTGTGTCCTTAATAAGGGTTTAGGATTGCTTGTTTTACACAACACTAACATGTAACAGCTGAAAATAATACACTGTTTGAATATATTAAAATAAATACATTTGGATTTTATATTTGTGATTTAACAATTTTGTTTTAAATATATCATATTCTGCACTTATTTCTGGCTCAAAACAAAGACGCTTTCAAAGTGTGTTTGTAATCTGCGCAGAATAGACACGGCACTAGAAGGGTGTTACCATAAATATTATGTGTTATTTTAAAAGTTAATTTTGTATTTTGGTTGTATAATTTCTTGTTATAAACCAAATAATAAGATCAATTAACTTGGTTACCAATGGGTAATTTTTAACAGTCGAGTTTGATGTCAGTCTATTTTCATATTCCTCTTTATGCAATGAGTCGCAGGTTAAAGTTTTTGACCTAACATTGATATTTTATCAAATACTTTTTGAGTAATATATTACTTTACACAATGTATTTACAAATATAATACATTATTAACAATGTGAAAGAAGTACCAATAACAGACGGGAATACAAGTCACATTATAAAGAAATGCAAGTCATTAATTATTACAACATCAATTTCTATTTCTACATGTATTTACTCAAGTTCAAAACTAGCTACATAGATTTTGCCTGTACGCCCAAAAAATCTCATTACTATATCTTTTAAAAATTAAGAGATGGATTCGGATCTAAAATGAAACGACAGTTTAAAATAAATAACCATGTAAGAGTAAGATAACCTGGTGTATTTGGTTTCCATGGAGGCACAAATGTTAACAAGCAGTGTTGCCAACAATTTGATCGAGTCCGTTTCAAACTGACAGCATTTTACACTTAATCAACTTGAAGCACAATCGGTCAATGATAGAAGATATTTTTGTTAATCTCTAGACTGATATAGTAACACTTACAGCCCTATTAATACGGTGATATCCCTTAGTTATTTATCGCAAGCAAAAGCAAACTAATCAGATCTGTCATACATCATTTGCAATACCACGTATATTTGTTCTGGCATGTGCTTGTTATGATATACTTTGTTTAGTACATATTTTGACCTAATAAGAACATAACATAAGACATCAAATTGAAATTGAAATGACAATACTTTGTAATACACATAGCTTCTATATTTATGTTGCCAGAATGTCCAATGGAATCTGTCTTCCCAGATAACGATTTTGATTATTCTCTGAGTTGATATTTATATTCAGCTTAAATGAACTTCTTTTTCGCTGCTATCACTAGAAAAAAAAAATGTATATAAATTGTTCAGTGGAATTCTATTGGTTTGATGAGATTTCCTAAGGAAATCTCATCAAACCAATGAAAATCCGCTGAATAATTTATATACCATTTTGTCCAGTGTATCAATTATCTCTGGCATGTTTAAACGATAGCAAGAACACAGAGTATGGCAGCAACAAAGATATAACAGCAAGCAGATCAAACCAAAATAATTTAAAGATAATATGAAATTGTATTAAAGTTAAGATGAGGCAAATAAAGGCAACGACGTTACTGCTGTAGTAACATGAATAATTTCTAATTAAGATAAATAATAAACCCATTATCTTTTACATTTGTTATTGCATACATGTATCTATTCTGCTGACATGAAAGGCTCTTTGAATATTCTGTTTGAAGATCGTAAGAATTAACAACATAATAGAAACAAACCGGACATTTTGCATAATGTCCTTCCTTTTATTCTTCAATCAAAATCGTTTTCATAGCAGGTGGTATAGCTTGGTTATCATTTGAGCATACACCGGATGTCAAAACTCATTTTAGGTGAGCAGTGCTGCAAGTATTACACATACATCAAAGTGCACAGTTTTTGGCATTTGTAAACCAAATCAACTGATCCAGTGATTTAGTGTCCCTTGTGTGTTTGACAAACTGCTGTCCTTCGATTTTGTCCTCCAATCTTAGGCTAAGTTTTACTGTTTTACTTACTTACTTATTTACTTATATACGGTAATTTAAGGTGTCTTTGTCAGTAAGCTGTTCTCGGACTCCCGTTAGGCTAAGTCTAACATACATGTACGTGCTAAAATATGTCATTGGCTTACGACTGTCGTAGCGCAGACATTGCTTTAAAACCGGTGCCATTCTGAAGGAGCAAGCTTATGCCCCGAAAAGTCGTGAACATACGAACAAACCAAAAGATGACATCCAAGAAATCCTGAACTTAACTAACACCGTTTTTCCTGAAGGCAGGACTCGTATTTTTATTCGTGACATCTTAGTGACCCCACTCTGTTGTGGTACCAGTAACAAATAGGCAGAGGAATATAAAGGTTCCTAGTTGAAGTTATAGCTCTTTCTGGAATAACGTCTTTGGCGTTTGCATCTATCATGTTGACTCTTTAATCATTGTGGCCCCGTTCCACATAGCTAACGTAAGCTACGATAAATTTTAGTCAATATTTCATTTCATTTTTATTAAGCAAACATAGTAGGGAAGCTTGGGAAAGAACACGGTCTTGTTCCACAAACTCTGAAAAATCCAAGATGTCTTAAATTTCATAAAAGCGCTAAAATGAACGTTAAGATATCTTAACCTTATGAGGGTTTTGGGGAACGCATCTCAGACTATAAAGCAAAAACGAAATTGTTCTGAAATTGTACGGAATTTGAATTCAAGAGAAAGAGTTATCACTCTTGTTATACTATCTTTTAAAAACAGCTCTTCATCGCGAGAAATCATGAAAGCAGCGCAACAGAAAACTATACAGTTTTTATATAATATTAATATATATGAATATAAGAGATAATTATTATGTTATAAGTATAGATTACTATTTGTACAACACAAATAAATGCAATTATTGCCAAGTACACAATTTGCAGTAGTCGTAGTAAAGGTTGTATTTGTCAGTAGTTGTCGTTGTCGTTGTTGTCAACATTTAAATATTTGCGCTTTCAACTGACAGTAACAACCGTACTTTTTTTAATATATTTCAGCTTTGTTTAAATTAGCATGTATAAAACTAAATTGCATGTCCTTAAACAAATGGATTTTTAATATCAGTACTTGACTACGTTTTCTAAATATATCAGTGTAAGTGTTTGAACAAAGGCAATGATCATCCTACCAATAAACTGAATGACATTAAAGGAAATAATAATACATCAAATAATACTACAGCAATACATTCAGACAAACTTTTCATATTTATTTAATAAAATGTGACGTTGTATGTAAGAATACAACGATAAACGATTGTCATTTCTGTTTATGAAATGCATCAATAGGCTTCACTACTTTTAAGGGTAGAATGGGCAATGTACTGCAGTGTACACTTGACAGAAACGTACAGAGTTATTCAGCGATTTTCCATTTCGTTCTACCCTTCAAAGGTACATAAAACCTATTGATTCATTCTATGCGAGTAAAATTGATTTTATATAATCCATTCTCTCTAAAATTGTCAAAATAATTGTGAACTATATTGGCAATTTGACAAAGTAATGTACCTTCACTATTGTATTCCTCAACGAGTGCATGAAACCTTTTAATATATTATTGAGTGTGCATCTAAGTGCACATGACAGTTTAAGGTTGACAGTCGGTCAGCGAGTCCTATAAACAGGTCGTTCGTCTCCAGGATAACTTTTGGACGTTAACTACAACTATTGACTTCCCAGAGCTTTAATAACAAGCGTGTGGTGTCAGTTACTTACGAGTTTCCACATGTCATTATTTACAAGTTGACAGCTGGTCATTTGAGGACCTGTTATTCGGTGTAGATACGAAAAATGAGTTTTACATCTTATAAGAGACCTTTTATCTTGATGTATAATGTGATCACCTATAGTATCGCTTATTACAAAGCTGTTAATTAATGTCAACTTCTTTATTGTCTCAATGTGATGTTTTGGTGTAGGTAATATAACCGTTATGAAGCTTATAACTAAGCCAAAACGTCCCAGGCAATAATGAAGTTGAGAACCATCAACAATTTTGTTCTATTCCTACACAACTTCTTAATGTCACTCAAATATTTAGTATTGTTAAAACAACTCTAAGCATAATATTTCAAATACTTTCATATTTCTACTTCATTTAATAATGTGTTTATTCATTTGTTCAATGCAGTTAACATTTACTAACAGGTCTATGGAACCAATTTGACGTAATTAAATATTATGATTTACACCAAATGAAATGTAACATTGAGTATCATTATGTCCATCATTGTGTGCATTGTGTTAATGTCTATTCATGGTTCATGTATATTCAAAAGCATAACAGCTTCACTTTTTTAAATACAATATCGTTAAAATGACTGAAAAGACAATGGTTTCTCAAATATAATAAAAACAAATGGAAGTTGTGTTTTCTCTTATCCGATTTTCTTTCCTGTTGTGACTCACTGTGTAAAAAGCAGCTTTCAGGGAAGAAATATATAGGTAGGTAGAGTCCACATAATGTGTTTTGTACTTGGTATTTGATTCAAGGGATAAGGAAACAATATATTTCAAGTAAAGAAAGTTTGACATTAATATATTACAACTGTCTCAGTGCTGTAGGTACGGCTGATGCCAAGAGCTACAATACATCTTGTATTTATAATTGTGCAGTTATTTTTAAACATACACTGTCTTCAAAACGTCACATGAAACCTGATACGGCAAATCAACTATCAACTATTCTAAATATTGACAGCCATTTATCAACATTAATTTTCTGACAATTCCTATACCTACATGTATACCAGTGTTTTCGTTGGCGTTTTGTTAAAAAGCCGGTCACAGCCTGTCTAAAAAATATTGGTCCCACTCATTTTCTGCCGGTCACATAGTAGGTTACAATTTATTCTGCAGACTAAATCTTTAATCTGCTGGAACACTGCTGACATCAATTGATAGCTAAGAAACATGGCTAGGCTCATAAATATACAATATATTGCAATTGGTAATGCAATAAAACAAGCTAGTATTTTTCTTCGCTAATTATAAAACTATATATTTATCCTGCTGGTTGTCAAAGTTTGAACAGCATGATACAAAAATAGAATCCGCGACTCGACTTGATATTTCTACCGGCCAAAATGACCGACACACTTACGATTTACCGGTCCTGGTAATATTTTATCGGTCAAAAGCCGACATATACCGGAGAACGGAAAAACAGTTTACTTTCTTTTTAATTATTAATTATTAAAAACGGACCCTTAAAAACAAATTACAGTATGATATTGGCATCTGATGTTTTTGTCGTCAGAACTGACATTATCTTGTTTTTGTGGGTGTTTTGTTGTTTTTCAGAAAAGAATTAATACACAGAGTTTGGTTTAGTGAAGTATACTTGTGTAATGGCAAAAATATGTCTTTTTGTAAATGTGTAGATTGTTACACAGGTTGTCAGATATTTTCATTAGTCATAGGATACAATGGGCGGTGTTTCTGTTGGGGATTTCTATTAAATTTAAATTGTGACATAAACTTTTGCCAGTGTATTGCCCATGCTTTTTTTTCTAAAAGTTTTTTTTTTACTTTGAGGGATAAATGTCTAAAAGAGGGGTTTATACAGAATTGATATTCTTAAAATAATAGTTCGTAGGTATAAACCAAAGTTAAAGGGTTTTTTTTATTTTTTTTATTGCCAGTGTTCGATTTTTTTTTGTTGTTTTGGGTTTGTTGTTTGGGTGTTTTTTTTCTTTTTTTGTTGTTGGTTTTTTTTATGGGGGTGCGGTGGGGGTGGTGGGGGGGAGGGGGAGTTGTTGTTAGGTTTTTTTTCGGGGTTTTGTGGTGTTTTTCTATTTCATTTTATTTTCTATTTTAGCAAAAGTCTGAACAGGGAAACATGTTAAGCATCACCCCTACCATTTATGCCAAATTCCAAACGGCTGACTTAAAATAACTTTCTATCTACCAAAAATTTTTTGCTTAGAGATATGAATGTCTGAAAGACGTTGAATAACAGTGATGGTGTTTGCAAAATAATAGTTCGTGGAATAAAAAAAATATCCAACAGTTTCTATTTTAAATGTGTATGTTTTGTTTTGTTTTGGTTTGGTTTAATCTGTTTAGTTTTTAGTTTGTTAAACATGTGAACAGGACCATTGTCTAGCATTACCCCTAACATTAAAAGTTATACTTAATTTCAAACAACTAACATAAAGTAACATATCACTAGCTTCATGTGTGTTTATAATTTATAGATTCTGTCCATTTTATGAAGGCCATGTCCTATTCAATTGGAAACTGTTAAATAAAGGTTTTTTTTCAATCTACAGATCAGGTTATTCTAAACGTTTTATGGTATTTTACAAAATATGACACAGTATTGATTAGTATTTTGCTACCCCTACGCAATAACCTTATATATTTCACATGTTTCACTTGTTAACTATGACCTTTAATTCATTTTACCGCAGTGAAAAACATGTTTTCCTTTTGCCATTGGGCCCCCGTTCCTCAAAGCGATCTTAGGCTACTTGATTGTAAGTGATTTTTGAAACAATGTCACGTGGAGTTGTATCTTACCAAAGGTATACGACTGTCGTAGCGCAGAGATCGAATGGCACCGGTTCCAAAGCGATCTCTCCGCTATGACAGTCGTAATTCAATGTTATATGTTAGCACTTAACTTAGCCTGAGATCATCTTACAAAACGGGGCCAATGTCTCATAACTGATTATCTGTAATAATTGACGTTGACTTATTGCACATGTCAGTCATGTTTGTTTGGTCTTATTACATTGTTTTTCTGGATTGACAAATAATAGATCTGCACCGTTTTCTGCATGTAGTTACATTTTCCTTTCGCAAGCAAAAAAAATTCAAAACAAGAATAGGTTAGTTATTAGGTATGGGAAAAGTATAGGCTATTTCATGCGAAACATTAAGTGAAAATATGATTTTCAGACTTTGGGCAATGAAATATGCGTCGTATTTGCCAAACAAGATAGAATAGTCTAATGTTTTATAAATTTATTAAGTTTTAGTACTTTTTAAGTTATTTTGTCTTGTCAATATTTAGAGATGTCTGTGTTAGTGACATCTAAACATAGTAATAATTGAGTGACTTTTCCCTCTAGCATTAATCTTATTGACACGGCGCACATATTTAGTTCTTAATTATCCATGTTATCTTCACAAGCAATATTGACATACTTTCCTTATAGATGTTTTGCACATGTTTTATTTACATAATTAAAGAAAGTTAAGACACACACAAGGCAAATAAAACAGTCTAATACACCCCTTTTAACAGAGACATTGCAACGGTTACATAGATTGCAAAGGGAGCTAACTCTAATAGAATAAAATATACACTGGATATAATGTCCACAACTGTTGTGCGCATTAACGAGCGAGCGTCCCCAAAAATATAAAGTGTCACTGCTCTTAAATTTTAACAGTTCACTGAACAAGTATATATTTCATTGATATGTATAAAGTAAAATAGTGTACATATCAGATGAAATCCAATATACCCCTCATTTATCTATTCGTCAAAGTTTCTTAACAAATTGGAAACTTTACACCAAAATAAAAGCAACCTATGCTACAGTGTGGTCATTTTGCATACTACTGGTTCCAATTGCACAAAGCTACCGTAAGGCTAAAACGTCTTAAATTGCATCTTAGTGCTCTCGTCACAAAGATGAAAACATTTAACATCTTAACTTTTTTAGAGCTTTGTAGTACAAGACTTTGTTTGTCTCCTAGGTTCCTTTGACTGTTTGGTTCAGTGGAAATGTTTTGCCATAATGAAATATTGACCCAGATCGATCTTAGTTTACGATAGCTTTGTGAGACGGGCCATAGCAAACAGTTTTTGTCTGCAATGGCCATCACACTTAGTTCGGAAATGCAGTGTCCAAGCAATAGATAGATGGTAAGAACCTTCGTGTGCAACAAAATAAATCAATTAGGAAAGAAATATATTTTGATATTTTATTCTCTTCAATTGCTTCCATAATTTTACTGACCTAATTATTTTATCAATTTGAAAATGTTATTGACTAAATCTGTGTAAATTCTTATCAAAAACACATTGAGAAAAATAATGAAAAGAATGAAGTGCCATAAAATTCATATCGTACAGTGACGGTTGCCCCCCTCCCACCCAAAAAATGGTGG
>JAULCD010064484.1:0-11987 GCA_032361085.1 Calliostoma canaliculatum | reverse complement strand
TACATCATTTGGACATCACATGTAAGAGAGTAAAGCATTTGTAGATCACAATTAACTATGCTATAATGCAGGAGATTTTTAAACTGTTGTCACCTTGTTCTGTGGGGATTTGTTCAAAAAGAGCTCCTCCAGCAGTTCTTTTAAACAAATTTCCACAGGATAGATTTTAAACAACCATTTAGGTTGGCATGTCGACGCTAAAATGGACAAACGTTGCAGTTAGGGACCAGTCATTTATAACAGGGGGGGTTAGGTCAGAGTTTTGTGGCGCAGTCATGTATTAAAAAAGCCAACTTTCCCTGCATGTTTGTCACATTTTTAATGGCTCTCCCTTAAAATGCAGCATTTTTTTCATGACCCTCCCCGCAAGAGTGTCCTATTTTTTAGTGACCCTCCCCTAAATTTCTCCGACCCACCCACCCACCCTGTAATAAATGACTGGTCCCTTCAGCCTGTTGTGTAAACAGGCTTTATTAAACAAACTTCCACGGGACTAGTTTTCAGCAGTCCATTTTGGCTAGAATTCGGACGCTGAAATGAAAAAAAGTATTGCATTTAGTTTTTGATGTTTGTGTAAAACAAAAACTACTCTAACTAACTTACAACACATCACCAAGAAGTTTTAAACCACCTTTACGTTGGACCTGAGGTGATAAATTTTAAAAATCAGCATCTGACAAGTGTAATGAGGCAAGACAGACAGATGAATATTGTTGAGCGTACCAAAACATGTGGTGGTGGGTTAGTATGGCAAGCCGTTTTTACGTTTAATATCTATTTGATGATATCATAAATTCATTTGATCATATCATTAATTTAACCTATTTGAGGATAATATCAAATGATTTAATAATATCAAGTAAATTGATGATATCATTAAATAAATTATTTTTTTAAAAATTGATATCTATTCATTTGATGATATCAATTCAATTACTGCTATTCAGTTACTGCTATTATCAATTCAAGTAATGATGTAAAGTAACGACAATTTGATGATATCATGAACTTAATTGATGATATCAAATCCCCATTAAATGTGAAAATGGCTGGCCAAAGGTTAGTTGGTAGATGAGATCGGGAGACTGTTTATCGATGTCAGCCAATGATCCTGGAGGAACATGCGGGAACATCGTTGTAAAGTTATGACGTCTTTGTAAAACAGGGCCCTGGCCTTTATTGCTCATCTCTGTGACTCTTTGCCCCATTGTCTCAATGCTTACGTTAGAGTGAATGGAGAACACACAAGATACTGACTGAGTTGAAGAGTGTAACCTTGTTTGACCGTTTCTCACTAACTTTTGTTGATATCAATTTCTTTTAACCATAAACATCGCTTTTTACTTGTCAAATAAATTTAATGATTTTGCATTTAAACTTTTGTATTTGTTCATTTTAATCCACATTAAACTGTTCTATGCGTTTTCTTTGCAGGTAAGTATAGATGGCTCACATCAGTAAAAATATATGACAAGACTATTATGGATGTATTATCATGTATATATATCTTGTTTATAGGGGCAAGGAACAGGCCAGAAACGTTGTGTAACAATAATAAAAGAAATTGACATCCATAATAGTCTTGTCAAATATTGCAACACCAACTTCTAAATGCCTCTCAAGAATATCAAGATAAACCAGTTTCGGAGTGCGTTGATTTACGATTACCTTGTGAAATTGTACCCAGAAACCAGCATTTATAGTAAACGCTTCTCACTTTTTAACTAATAGTTTACACGTTATAGCATCACAAGAATGTTTCTTATTGATAATTTTAATTGTGTTTTCAGTGGTAATTTACGGCATAATGAGTTGCGGCCTAGCGATGGTCATCTACCTTATCAGTGTTAGCACACTCAATCAGGTAATAGCAATTGTTTTTTTTTCATTACTTTCAACTTGGGTCATGTTTTATTTAACAAAAATGCTCTTTTTAGTTTTTGATTTAGACAATACTGTTTACCATCCAAAACTGGCTCCCACAGGAGATATCGCTTGTGTGAGATCACACAATATTTCCTAGGATATATCGTCACAAATGACAAATTTCATTGTAGCGATATTTCCAGCATGACATCATAACCAATGTCCCATCATTGTGACTTCACAATGAGTATACTGTACATCAGCATTGTTCTAGCTCACGGCAACACAGAACAAAATGTCATTAAACATTTACAAAATAATTGAGTAATGTCATCAGAGTGATTTTGAATGATACATAAAATCTCACCCTCGTGTCTTCTCATACTAAATATATCAACACGAGTTTTAAAAGTTTAATAAAACGAGGCTTACCGAACTTTTATTAATGAGTGCTGATGTATTTGACATCAGAAGATACAAGTGTGGGATTCTATTTTTCATTTAAAATATATCTATGACAAAAAATTAATCAATTTGTAAATATTTTACTGACTTTGGTCAGTGCGGACATAAGTTAACTTGACAACAGAATACGAAGCTATACCGAAAAGTTGCCTTATCACGCTATAAAGAAATTGTAATTCATGAAGAATGTTTGTCCTTCATATACATTTACTAACTTTTAAAATACCAATCAAACAGTCAATATAATCTGCAATTCTTGTTTAAAAATTCATCTTTATTAGTCACACATTATCTCGCCTATCTTTTTCATGTGTGATACAATCGTTTACATTCCTATACAAGTCACTATATTTGTCATATTCGTTAATAGTGTATATTATTCCCTCATACTTTGTTAATAGTTATAATCGCAGCCTGTATATGTATTATGCACCAGTATTCACTATCTGCTCCACTAGCGGTGTCGTGTAGTACGACTTTATCACCGCTTCACAGAATGTCAGCTGTTAATCATGTTAAATTATCAGAAATAATATACTAATGTAATTCTTCATCGCAACAATCATATGTACGTATGTGATGTAATTAAATAATATACTAATGTAATTCTTCATCGCAACAATTCATATGTACGTATGTGATGTAATTAAATAATATACTAATGTAATTCTACATCGCAACAATTCATATGTACGTATGTGATGTAATTAAATAACGCTTCAATTAATAATTTTTATGTCAGAGTTCGTGGGTTTCAGTCGTAACAAAATGGTAACTGTTGCATTGCCAAATGATTTTCGTATAACCCCTAATTTAACCCAAACTACGAGCACTTCATGCTGTTGAAAACCTATTATGTGTCTATTTCCTTAAAAGAGCTCCTGAAAAGAGTTATTTTAAACAAACTACCCCAGGATAGGTTTTCAACAGACACCGCAATAAAAATGCCAATCGACAGTTTATTCGTTGTCTACATGGAGACGTGGCAGTTGCCTCTCAGTGAAATAAAGAATTGTTATCCATAAAATTATGCGCTTTATTATGATACTAAGTTTATAAATATTATATCAAAATGTATGTTGTTAAACAATTTAATACTACCATATTGTCGATGTCCGTTAAAAACCTCATAAGTCGTCACTTTGCAAAATGACGATATACGACGTTTTGAACGGATAGCGACGCTATGTTTATTGTCAACAGATAATCTACACCATCATGTCCTTAACCGTTTCCCCTTTTGTTGGACTCTTCTACTTGGGTGCTCTATTTTCTTTCGTCAATACAAAGGTAAATTACATTAAAATTAACTATTGGTATGCTGATATGATTTCAGTTCGACTTATAATGTGGCAATTAATACTTACGTTTAAACGTTAAAAACCTATTACTAAAAGGCATATTTACCATACATCAGGGTAACGTTTCACAAAGACGTCATAACTTTATGACGTCGTAAATTTAATCTCTGAGCCGGTGGATTAGGCTTACAAAGGCAAAAAATCGTTTAAAACTGTGCACTTTACAAAAAAAAGTTTTTTTTCTTTGGAAAATGCACACTTTTTAACGATTTTTGGCATTTTTAAGCCAAATCCATTTACCCAATGTCATGGTTTACGACGCTGTAAACTTATGACGTCTTTGTAAAAAGGGACACAGGCATTTTCTAGCTATTTAGGTTAGAACTTATACAACACAACCCACGACATCTGTTGTCAACGGCACAATATGGGATAAGCAATGTATTAGTGCTGCTCCACGACTGTGGAATGTAGCCTTGTCGACAGTCTAGGTACATTAAACTAGTCTATGAGCTTTTTTCCACATAAGAAGTCAATCTTTAGAAACACAGAAATATGACTGTATAATTTAAAAATTGAATTTTGTTTTATTTTATACACCAAATTGTAGTCTAGTGATTTATGTTATCCCTAGAATCACAGCAGACACGTGAGTGAAAACCTTGCCAGGGTAGCATTTCATAAGGCCCTCCGAAATTCATACACCATGCCACTGAGGTAACGGGTTGGGTTAGGTTTGTAAATGCCAACATCGGGGTAAGTTGTGCAGTTTACGAAGGAACCAAGTTTACAATAGTTTGGGCATTTGTAAACTTGATCTATTGGCTCAGTATGTACATGATATCAGTGTTGCCACGAGCTCACATCTGTATACGACTTTTGTGAAACTTAGACCTCAACTGTGTGACAATAAGGCGATACTATAAGGTTAACTGCATTTACAGCCATGTTGCTATGAAGCTATCTTTTGCGTTTGTTGACGTTAAGATTGCATGTAATTATGTGGGACATGCTTGTCACAAAAAAGTCAGTTGATTTAAAAGTCGGATTAATAGTCAACTGTTGTTTGTGATACACAAAGAGGGAAATGTGCATTTAAATAATCAACATGAATACAATTGTTATCAACCACGAAGTAAACACTCATTGATGTAATAATTACAGACCAATGTCTAATGTTGTATGTGAAGCAAAACGTGTTAAAAAGTTCAAAATGTAAAAGGATACTCCCTCTGACATCTTTGAGAACTTCTAACATGTAACAGAAATATCTAACATACTGTCATTATTAATGTTGTTCCTTTGGAAATTACATATAAGGAGGGGGGGGGGGGGTGTAGTTTTTCTAACCATGGCTGATATATGATTCAAATACTACACATAGTGTGTTCAGGTAAAATGTGTATAATAAAAGGCAAGACATTAGAACTGTTTGTTTGGTACAATGAATTAAATTTGTGATATGAAACTTGTATATATTTTATTGACTGAAGTTTGACTTGATTTTAAACATTTTTGGACAGTCATGGCATAGTGGTTACTTTTTTTCATTTTTATATGGTGGAGCTGTAGATCATGAGGTTATGTAGATGATGTCATAGTTCAGTGGCACATCACAGGTTGTGAAAATAAAGATTTACCTTTAGCAAGTTTGGCACAAACACCAACTACAAGAACGTGAAGCATGCTACACATACATACCACAAAACAACATCAGTTGAAAAATAGAAAAAGTTTTAATATATAGCCAGTGCTACATCATGGACATTATCGGTCATTATCACAACAACTCGGTGAAGTGTTTTCGTCGGATTGTCACTGGTAACATATTACTAGGACCAGTAAAGTTGACGTTTGTCGGTCCCTTTGTCCGGTAAAAATACTATTGACAATAATCAAGTCAAGTCGTGGATTATATCATTTTATCAAGCTGTTCAACCTTTGACAACCTAACAATATTAATGTGTAGTTAGTTAGCTAAGAAACTAAGGTAAGGGAGTGAAATGTAGTGCAATGGACCAAGCCATGTTTCTTAGCAAGCCATGGTTATATCAGTTGATATCAGCAGTGTTCCAGCAGAATAAAGGTTTAGGCTGCAATATAAGTTGTAACCTACTGTGGTGACCAGCAACAAAGATTGGGACCAGTAATCTTTTAGACAGTCGATCCCCGTGACCGGCCTTTTACAAAGCAAACTAAAACACTGACCCATTTGCTTCCCGTCCAATAATCATATTTACAATGCTAGGCCACATTTTTGCTATGCAGTGATAGAGTTTATGTGGGGGTAATTCTAATGAAACTATTCCTTGGCCAGCAAGGAGCCCTGATCTGCACCCCACGACCACAGTTGGGTAATTTTTGGTCGTTGTGGCATGACACTACTTACACTAGAAAAAATGTATGGAAATTATTCAGCGGTTTTCTATTGGTTTGATGTGATTTCCTGCGGAAATCTCATCAAACCAATAGGAAACCACTAAATAATGTCTTTACATTTTTTTCAGTGTTATTCAATAAATTGCTTCTGCATAAAGTTAACAGTGTTGGTGTTCCTCACTTATAGAGAAAACAATTAACATATTCTCTACATGTTCGTTGTTTTGCGGTAGTTATTTGTCAATTCTTTTATCGGGTCAATATAAATAACTTCTAGATACTACTTTTTGAAGTATAAGCGTTAGGACACCTTTCTGTTAATACAATTGTCATAAAATAAGAGGCTGCTTAATTAAGTTTTATTTTTGTTAGGACAGCTCATGATGCTGCATATTTCGCAAGTACTGACTTAAACGTACAGATTACATAACCACGTTAAAGATGCGGGCTTTCCTCGTGCGTTAAATCCGCTGCCAATATTCTGTTTCATATGGCGTTAAAAAGTATGCTCTATTTTTATCATTTGATACCTTATACTGAGCAGTTGTACGAAAGAACATTAGATTTACATATGAATGTGTATGTCATTCATACCCTTTTTAAACACAAAATTATTAGTGCTTTGTTTTTTTCTTTCTAGTTCAGCATGTTCCACCTTTCCTTTTTTGCACAAACTTTTCCGACAGATACTACATTGCCTCCTGATGGTTTGCACAACATTGTAGCTAAATTGGGTCTTTTGATTAAGGGTAGATACAATAACCCCAGCAATGTTTAAGGTCCAATATTTTTCAACCTTTTGACACACAGACCTATAACCATCACTATTTGACAATTGGACTCTTATTATTATCATTATCATTATCATTATCATTTTAGCTCGACATATTCCACATTTTCAAGTTTGCCCAAACTTTGCCAAAACCCATAACATTGCCTGTTGATTGTGTGCAACCCTAGTTAATGACCCTGAAAACTAGCTCAGTTTTTTTTAAAAACAAACTTTAAACCTTGAGGCCTGTTACCTTAACCATTTTAACCATTTGATCCTGGTCCAACTTTCGGGGATTGGCCTTTTGTACCTTTTACAATGTGGCAACCATATTAGATTTCCAATGTTGGATGTTAATAATAAAAAAAGAAAATTAAATGGCATTTTTACGTTTGAGGGTACATACATATTTGCTTTAACCTGTCATGAACTTACATGCATGCTGGTGGTTGCAACTAGATTCACAGGGACCGTGAATTATAGTACGCCCATAGGGATTTGACCTTTAGTCCGTCAGGTTTTTAGAAATGGCATATTGTTTCATTTTTGGGCCATTTTGTTTTATTGTCAAAGCCCATCATTTTAAAAACAAAAAAAATAAAATAGCTGTTGGGTAAGTCTTACTGTTCAGCCGCCATATTGGATTTCTGATTGTAGGCGTTTTTGCTCTGTATTTTATACTTTGGCATGTTCCACCATGCCAATATTTGCCCAAACTTTACCACAAGACATGACATAACCTGCTGATGATGTCCAAGACATTGCAGGTCTTTAGGTCTTTAGGTTAAGGGCTTACTAAAATAGCTTACACTATTACAACCATAAATGAAGACATATCAGCATGAAAATCATTTATATTTATGTTTACAAGTATATATTTTCTTATTATCAGTACTGATAGTGTGTATAATGTTTATTTCCAGGGTGCTATAACAGGGTTTGTAACGGGCGTTGTGTTCATAGCCTGGCTGGTGTTGGGCTCCATGCTTTCATCCAGTGCTGCTTCCACCCCCTACTACCCCATGGGACCCACTGACCAGTGTCCAGCCTTCAATCTTACCAGTCAACCTGTCAACGCAACAACTTTAGTCTTAACCACAGCGTCAAGCTACACCATGTCTGTAGATGTGTCAGACAAAAGTACAAGGTAGGAACTGATACAGTTACACCAATCAGTAGATATTATTATAAGTTAGGGTAATCTCTCCGTTGATTGTTTAACTTTTGTTGTAGCTGTTGTTTTAAGATATTCAAGGCAATGACTGTAAATAATACACACAACATGTGATCATAGTGTTTTCTTCATGTAATCAAAACGACAGGGCATTTCCCCAACAAAATGCACCAGGGAAACAAATGGGCACAAGAAAAATATATTAAGGGCAATACGTAAAGCTCATCATCAGAAACTAATCTCATAGGACGTGCCCCTACCTACTGTTGTTTGTGTACACCATCTCACTGGTCTATCAGTGAACAGAGTTAATTACTCACTGACCTCATTGTTATCATTTGTCACTTTTACTTTCTGTGATCTGTGACAATCAGATTAATTTGCGAAACTGCCCTCTCCACCTCAGATGTCGACAAAATCACAATAGAAAGGATTCCCAGGAGCTTCACAACATTGGGGGTAGAGTTCACCGATTTGGGATTCATGATTGTGTGTGCAACATATAACTTGGAAAGCTATCAGACAGCTTCTGGCTATTAGCCTTCTCAATTTACCCAATGAAGGAGCAAGCATATGCCCCGAAATGGCTTGAACATACGTGCAAAGAAGTTAACATCCAAAAGTCCTGAATTATATTTTATCCTACCAGCGTATTTTGTCCAACATTATCAGTCAATCCATATCCAGTGGCTTCTAATCCCCTCTCGTTTCGTGACAAGTATCTCCCATCACTTCCAGTTACATCTCATTTGACTTTTACCATTGTGTTGATCGATAATTTAGGGGAGGTCGGTCGGGAATTTTATTTTTTTATTGAATATTGGATTTCAGCCAATCTTACAACTGTGACCACATTGTGCTGTGATAATTTGTTTAAAGAGCTCCTACAGGATATGTTTTCAACAGCCTGTATCAGTTTGAATATGAAAATTAAAATCTGCAAATGTTATGCTCAGCATTTTAAGGCTTAAAAAGATAAATAGGTTTTCAGCTGCAGTAGATGATACAATGTTAGTTTTTGTCATTATGATAATAAAACAAATAGGATCGACACCCATAATGTAGGCAAGGTAGGGTATTCGGAATTACAACATATTTTTAATTTGGCCTTAGTGATGTATTGTTTGTCCCTTTTATACTTCCAGAGAATGTCTGGATGCAGTAAAAACACCATGGGATTGTGGTTCCCATCACAACCTGAAAGATGGTCGGTTGATGTCGAGTTTAACGAGAAAGTCATCAATAAAAATGAACAGGATGGCGACATTCAAGGTATTTCCTAATCTCTCCTAAAAAGGTTACTTTACTATAGAACAACACATACTGTCGCATGATTAAATCTGCATCTTAACCAAGTTATGCATGAATACCATCCTATCTTTTTAAAGTTATAAAAGTGTGCTTTGCTTCCATTAGCTTTTCTGGATTAGCTTGGCTTGGCCTAGCAATGTTTTGCTTTGCCTTGCTACCGGAAGAAAGATCAAACGTAGATCCCAATCGTCTTTTTAATATTTCAGAAAACGATGCACTTCTGTGGCTTAACTGGAAGGATAATGAAGACTTTGGACAGACATTCTCTTCCATCACTGTTTTACACAGTAGTCAGAGTGAGGCGCCACAACTCAGTTACACGCTTGTTCAAACACTGACCAACAACAAAGACATTGTCTCTCGTCTCACCAGCGATCTTGTAAACGCTTTCTCTGCAAGGTTGACTCGGATCACGTTGATCCCTGTCACCTTTGCGCTGTGCCATAGAAACATCGTTGAATTCAAGCGTCTGGCAGCGGATAAACACAAACTGAAAAACATTTTTATTAGATTTTTGCAGGATTTAAACAACGACAAAAAACTGGAGTTGAAAGTCAAACTTTTTAGATCTTTAACAGAAGGGGCGAACCATCGACAGGAAAAGCGTGAAGATGGTGAATCACCGATACGGTAATGCTGTAACTATAACACTTATTATAAAACATAATATCAAAACAAAAAAACTTATTATCAAAATATTAATCAAATGTTTTCTTGCAGAAGCTCTTTTAAACAAATTACCACAGAATAGATTTGTAACAGTCGTTTTTTTCATTTGATGCATCAGCCCTCTCCGGTTTATAAAGAGTTATTTTTGTGTCGTCAGTGTAAATTTCTGATAAACTTTGCTTGTGTCTTGGCACAAATCGATTGTAAGGTAATTTTAAGATTTGAGAATCTAGATATATTAAAGTTTGTTTTTTTTTGTTTAAGGATTCACGAACCTGAATCCGATGACAGCGGCTATGATGAAAATGCACTTGTGGAGAAACGGCTTGAAGATTTTTGCCTGGCGATGAAACTACAAAATGACTTTCTCACAGAATATGCTGAAGAAGGAAAACAAAAGGTGAAGAACCTTAAACAAAGAATTGAAACACTTTCTATGCAGACACAAAGATGTAGGAAGTTCTTAGACCAACATGGCCGTACAAACAGCACAGATCAGTCGGACTTGGAACAACGGGAAAGTATCACTGATGATCAAATTAAACATTTCTCAAATCGAAAAAGTGGAAATGTACATGATTTGCACGATTCTCAAATATGTGCAGCAGATATGCTCTGCAACGCAAACCCACAAGCTCCAAGCAAGCCAAAAAGAGTCAAGTCAACGTACGATCTACCCACTCAATCGACATCCTCTGTGACAGATGATGAGTGCCAGGTGGAAAGCAAGGGTGAAGAAACAGAATATCTGTCTTCATTTGGGATTAGTGAACATGGGGTCCCTCCAGATGCTAACGTGATTCAAGGATCTGACGACACGTTGGCCAGTGAAGATGAAGGTGACAAACTCCCATTACCAGAGACCAAAAGTACCAAAGTTGCCCAAGTTTCAACAGCAGGATGTGCATCAGAAATACAAATAACAGACGAACCGCTCTTCCCGCTTCACCTAGAGAAACTTCTTCTCAGGTGGGTCCATTTTTTTGTGTCACAAAGCCTCATAAAGCTCTACCCACAACAGCGTGATACACCCAGGGCCCCGTTTCACAAAGACTTCATATTTTTATGACGTCGTAAATCTAATCACTCAGCTGGTGGATTTGGCTTACAAATGCCCAAAAATCGTTGTAAACTGTGTACTTTCCAAAGAAAAACTAGTTTTTCTTTGGAAAGTGCACAGTTTACAACGATTTTGGACATTTGTAAACCAAATCCATTAACCGAGTGACATGGTTTACGACGTCGTAAAGTTATGACGTCTTTGTGAAAAGGGGGCCTGGACCGATCTACCTGCAGTGGTGCTCTACTTAAAGTGACGGGATGCTCTCTAGGTCAATGGGTATGGTCGAATGCCAAAATTGTTGTAAACTGTACACACTTCAAAGGAAAACTTGTCTTTTTAGAGTGCAAAGTTTGCAACAAATTTGACAATGATTGTAAACTATGTACTTAAAAACCCAACTTGGTATTCTTGGAAACTATAAAGTTTACAACGAGTTTAACATTTGTAAACCAAACCCATTGGTACTTGACATTGCATGAAGTCGTACCTTTATGAAGTGGTACCTTTACTACAGCTTCTTGATCTGCTGTTTGGGAAATGGTAGTTATCAGTCTCACTGGCAACTAACGTATTTGCAGATCAATAAGTTTTATTCACAAATGCTAAAAACATAACTTGTAAACTGTGCACATGCCAAAGTTAAAATTTACTTTTGTATACAATGATTTTGGCATTTGTAAACCTAACCCATTGGCCTGTATCACTTGATGATGACGTGTCGTTTTCTGAAACAGCTCATTAGGTATTCACCCTGTGTTGTGCTTGTAGAAGAATAATTAATTTCAACGCCTTACCTAAATAGGTTCTAAAATTATATCCTGTCAAAATGTGTTTAAAAGACCTCTATAAATGGCATTTGCAGTAAGCTCAGTATTTGTTTGTTTTAAGATTCAAATTCATAAATTTAAAACTCAAATATGTTGTTGAAAACCTACCTGTGGTAATTTGTTTAAAAGAGCTCCTTCAGGAGCTCTTTTAAACAAATTA
>JAULCD010064374.1:0-11987 GCA_032361085.1 Calliostoma canaliculatum | reverse complement strand
ATCCTGGTTATAACATCGATGAACATGAGACGTTCAGTTGAGCAGATTTCTGTCGTGTTGGTGCAGGTCTTGTTGAGCACAGAGTGACCAAACTTTCTTAGATCTTCCTTATGAAGAGTCATCAATATTTCCCGTATGTTATGAACGCATTCTGTTCTGTTAGCATCGCCTGTAGTCAAAATGATGTGCATACGTTTAGTTTTAAAGCTTTCCTTTGGAAAATGCAAAGTTCACATCAATCTTATATGTGTAAATAGTACTGATTTTGGTTAGTGACATGATTTTGAGATTCTAATGTTACTGTTATTTTATAAAAGGACAACGTGATTATGGTTTAGTTTCTTCAGAATGGAAAGCAAAATAATATTGTTTCCGTTCAGATCCACCTTACAAATATTTTCTTTTTGACATGCAGTCGTTATAACATTGGTGGACTGTCGGGTGTTTGTAAAGTTTACAAGTTTAACGAAAACACATTGATATCGTGTGAATTGAAGCCTGTTGTACAAAGCTATTGTAAGTTAAAACAGATTTTAGTTCATATTTATCTTGAACCTTAAACAATTGAACTTAACCAAACATTGCAAAGAAGCTGTGAAAAGAGCAAGGTATTTCAATAAAACTCTCATAAGCTAAGTTGTTTTAAAATTTAATGTTTAAAATGTTCGCGCTCTTGTTACAAAAGAGGTCTTAGCATTACCGTAGCTTTGCGGAACGGTATCCTGTTTTTATAGTCTTATGTGAACTTTTGACATGACGGCCAGAAGAAAACAACAACATTTCGCTAATAGATCCGTACATACAGAAACACACATTTCTGTAATTATCTCTACTCCCTTTCTGTATATCGCTTATAATTTAATTACTAAGGTATCTCTCTCTCTATCTATCTATTCTATTCCTTTCTACTTTCTACATATTTTGAAAAGGTACAATTTATAAACTATTTTAATACATAAGAAAGAATAAAAAAAGAGTAGTAAAAAAAGAAAGAAAACAACAACATTCCGACGAGCTATTTCTAACAATTGTTTTGTGAAGAGCGACGTCTTTGCATTGCCTCAAGACAGTATATTGAAACTTATATTTAAAAGAGTTAATGTTGTTGCAAAATGTTTGACGATTGTGAAATCATCAAATGTCGAAATATTTGATAACTGTACACTTTCCTGGGAAAACCTTGGTTTTTGTTGGACAGTGCACAGTTTACACCAATGATGGCTTTTATAAACCAAATCCGCCTGTCATGATTTAACATATGAAACGTCAAACATGAACGTGTCACTTATATACCTTTCTCCGGATACTTGTGCACACACTGCAAGTGCTCGGATATGTTTCGGCTGAGCTCATGGAGATATCGTCGAACAATTTTCTGAAAGAGAGTGAATGCAATTAAATAGCAATGTTACCATAGTCTGAATAAAGTATAGTGTTCCGTAATGTTAATAATCAATTACATGTATTCATTTGGTATTGTTCACCTAATTTAACCACATACCTGTTTTATTTCCAGCGTGTCTTCCTTAAGACCAGTACTCTGACCCGTAGACTTTTGCTGGTTCACATGTCTAAAATAAGTTGTTTGATTGGCATTTAGGAGTGGAAATGATAATAAATGTACACACATGTGTACATGGATTGCAACTTTTTGATTGCTGAGTAGCGACGTTTTGATGTACACTCTTGCTTGATAACAGTGTAAGAATCTACACCGACACGCCGCTACTCAGCAACCAGGAAGTTGTAATTCACGATGGTTAAAAAAGTTATTATAGTTACCAAAATGGCATTTGGTCGTGTACATATTCATATTACTTTACTAATAAACTTCAAGAGTTACTTGCTAAATAAAAGCAAAAATAATAAAACATAACAAATAGAAACACTTCAACAAAACAAAACACATTACAAAACCAACTAAAAAGCATCCAAAACCAAACAAATAAATTATCGTATAAAAACAAAAAAACAAAACACAACAAAAACAAAATAACAAAATATGTTTGAAAACATTCCAAAAGCAGCAAGAACAACTAAACGCTTCATTAATACATAACATTAATAGTATGCTGAATGTGTTTGTTTAGTCCGCCATTGTCTAACACATAGTTTATTTGTTGAACCACGTACCTTTTTCCATCCAGCGTGATGTTTGTGCTAGTCAGTGTCCATATGAGTGGGAAATCTAAAGAAAAACATTCTTAAATTAATACTGATTTTTTTCTTAAATACCACTCCTGCACACATTTAGTGAAAGTCCTTAACTCTTAAAGTTTTAATCACAGCGTTTGTCAATTTTATGTTGAAATTTTAAATAAAATAAGCTGTTGAACACCTGTTCAGTTATAGTTTCTTCACAATACCTCTCACAGGAGCTATGTTGACAACAAACCAAGGAAATCATACTGTTGCATCCAAACGAAACCATTGCAATACTTCAAGGGTTAAGACACAACCTTTTAAATGATATGACATTCCTTTGGGCCATCTGGACACAAACCTTGTTAGCCTTCCAATAAACTGTCTGAACCCTATCATCAATACTGTACAATCTGGGAATTCATGGAAAAACCGTACCCACACTGTGCTGTTAAAAACTTAATCTATGATTATTACTTCAGATGTGTTACTGCTTTCAATCCTTGACATAAATTATGACAGAATAAGTTTTCAACACATTTAAGATATGATAAGTAAAGCTGGCAAACATTGTTTTTATATTTGTACATCTAAGCAACACTGCTTACATTTATTCCTGCCTCTTGTTATGTGCTATTGTACGAACTAGAGCTGACAAGGTGTGTTTGATATGAGTAAACTGGGATAAGTCAAGGATTAAGCAATATTTAACAAGGTTGTAATGCTTAAAGCTTTGTATTTTCAGTCCCTATATGTTCACTAGTTAAGAAACAAAACTCAAAACATGACTAAATTTTACATTTATTTGTATCTACATTTCACGCAACATACCATTTTAGGTGGCTAGTTTATATGCCTTAAACCACATCCCTTCATAAACAAGATTGTGTTTATTGAGAACCATACATAAGGTGAGTATTCCTGGCTCCGTTTTACAAAGATGTCATAACTTTACGACATCGTCACTGGGTTAATGGATTTAGTCTACAAATACAAAAACTCGTTTTAAACTCTGCACTTTCTGAACAACAATTTGTTTTCCTTTTGAAAGTGCACAGTTGTAACGATTTTAGCCTTTGTAGATCAAATTCATTAACCCAGTGACATACTTTACAACATCGTAAAATCATGACGTCTTTGTAAAACAGGGGCCTGGTTTATTTCGCGTCAGGTGACAAATAAAATATAAAGAAATTAAAAGTGTACAAACCACCAGATGTTGTCCCATTGTGAACTTTCTCTCCCGGCATCAATATTCTACAAATTATAGAGGAGAAGAGTTTGTGTAAGGGTTACACTGTCACAACTGCAGCTTCACTTATGGTTTTTTATCTTTAAAAATTGATTACAGAAGACTAGTATAACATAAAAGCTAACATTGTATAAAATAGATTGTGTATTTGTGGCCAGGTATCGTATCTCGTACCCAAAGATCTCCGAGTCAACAGTTTAGCCACTACACAACAGAGGCCGATACCAGTGTTTTATGTGGACAAACAGTTAAAACTACTAAGACATAATACTTATTGGTTATTGCAAATTTAAATAGTTTTGATCATCAACGCTTTACATTCTTTAAATATATAACATATAATAATATTGTACATTGTGAGAATATATCAACAAAAATAAATATTAAAAGTTTCAAAACCGTTCGTTTTAAAAAGATAACAAAAATATTGTAGGTTTTAAAATATCTACACAAATTCTCATACTTTCAAAACCTCAACAAGAGAATTATCGCGTCTAATTTAAACATCCCCAAAACAAAAACAAGAGAAAGTTTAAAAATCAGATAAATTTTGTAAACGTACCTGTTTTCTTGCTTGGGATTTTTCTTCTTGAGAAGTATCTTGTCAAATGCTTCGCCCTTGTGCAATGTTCCTCTTTTATCGTAGTGCAGGGTCTATGGAAACATAAGCAGATTGTTCATTAGAAAAAATGTTAAGTTAGGAGCATTGTCATGACTCAAAAGGTTTGGTTTAAAATTATCAAATCACGGAAAACTATGCACGTTGTAAGGAAAACAAGTGTTTAAAACGTGCGCAGTTTAACAGGAATTTGACATTTGTAAGCAAAACCTATTGCCCTAGTGACTTTAAGAAACATGTGAAAATTCAAACACGTTTCACAAACATGTATTATTTTAACTATACTTTTCATTTACTGAACAAGAGTCAAATTGTTGTCCAATGCGTTTGTTTACAAATGCCAACGTTGTAAACTGTTCATTGTAAACTGTAAACGTCCCAAAGTGAGTGAGTGAGTGAGTGAGTTATTGTTTTACGCCGTTTGGGCAATATTACAGCCATTAACGGCGAGACAGTTTAATTATTTAGAAGTTTAATAATATCATTTTAAAATATTTTTATAGATTTAACTATAGAGAGATTAAAGATTTGAATTCAGTTTTGAATTTTAGATAATAAACAGTGCTACGGAAATGTTAATATTAAGTGTGAATATAGCCCATACAATTATTCAACACAAGCAAACACAATCTTTGGCGATTATTCGCGAAAACACAGCACCTTAAAAAATGCCCCGTATAATCTGCATGTAGAAAAAATTGAAAACATACTGCACATGCAAGTACGGGTTTTGAATCTTTATCGTGATGTGAATAAAAAGCCAGCAGTCATATTGCGATTCATTTCCGAATTTCTGTATATGCGACCTTCATGACCTGCCATGACTAAACAAAGAAAACAAAAACAGAGCCATTGGACAATTGGAAGCTGGAGAAAGCTATTCATCAGTTGCCAGACATCTAAATGTGAAGCAGAGTAAGATTTCCCGTCACATGCAGGACAAACCAACCAGAGATCGCCCTAGGACTGGGAAACCAACGGTGACAACTCCAGCTTAAGACCGCTTCATCCGGGTGTTTCATCTGCGAAATTGGACCGTCACTACAGCGTACACCACCGACAATGTTCCTGGGCTACGTAGAGTCTCTGCACAAACCATCAGAAATCGCATAAGAGTGCATGGAATCCGACCGATGCGACCACATACATGACCTGTTCTGCGACACCACCATCGCAGTGCACGTCTTCAATGGAGCAGGAACGTTTGGCCATAGACCCTTTTGAACTGGAAGGAGGATCTGGTTCAGCGACGAGTCCCAGTTTATGCTGTATCGACATAATGGCGGGATGCGGGCTTACAGACGTCGAAATGAAAGATGTGCTCGACAGTGTGTTCGTGAGGTCGACAGACACGGCGGCAGAAGTGTAATGATGAGGGCAGGCATATTTGTGAATGACAGAACAGAGCTGGTACATGTCCAAGAGAATTTGAATGCTGTGCGCTATCGTGATGAAATCCTTGAACGTCATGTTATTTCCGAAATTGACACTAGAAGAGAATTGTTCTAGCATGACAACGCAAGACTGCATACAGCACAACAGATTTTCTTGCCAACAAATATACTGTACTTCTATGGCCTTCAAAATCCCCGGATCTGAACCCAATTGAACATTTGTGGGACCAATTTGATAAACGTGTACGACGCCGAGAGCCGCAACCACAGACACGTCAACAGCTCGTCGATGCGTTGCAAGATGGGTGGAGAAGAATCCCACAAAGGCGGATCCAACGTCTTATACAGTCTATGCCAAGGCGATACAGAGCAGTGATTGATGCTCGTGGTGGTCACACCAGATACTGACTTTGTTACCGTGACATCAAAAAACAGACTCGCAATACCACTTTGAATGACTGTATGTTTTTGGATACCCATGTCCCAATACCTGTGTGAATTTGTATTGCTCTATTATAATTACTTTTTGTGTAAATTGAGTTAATAAATTATTTCTGATAACACTAAAGTTTCACCTATGCGTTTCCTTTTTGGGCCAGTGTGTACATGCTCAGTTTCTATTTTGCCGTATGACTACTACTTTGGCTACATATATGATCACCCACAAAGCATACATCTGTAAAATTAGCCCCCAAAAGTCTGTAATGTCATCCCATATAAATGAATCAACTAATACAAATCCCATTTAAATATTTTTTACGTGTTCTTTTGTTCCCTAAAAATTAAAGCATATTACTTTGGTACAAATTGTCATATATTAAGTTTAGTATACTTTCCCTTTTCAAACCAAGTATTATGTATTACTTTTAAATAATAAATTTACCACATGTATCTAAATCATAACAAATTCAAAACTTTACGACATGATAAAAAAAATCTTACACGTTCGTGTTCCATTGAGCTCACCCACTTTGTTGACCTGAAAGTAAAAAGATATTCCTGATGTATTACGATATATTTGTTTAACATCCCTAGATGTCATGTGGTACTGACCCCACGCCCACGCCCACGCCCACGCCCAACACTAACCCCCAACTTCCCAAGATCACCACCACACGGGGTGACGTCGCACCTTAATAAACAACGAAGTAATCAGTTACATTCCCTACTCGTTTACTTTCCATTCACACTTATAAAATACTAACTAAAAAAATATGTTTATTGTTAGGAGTTACCCTGATAGATTTGGAAGCGTTGAGTCCGGCCATGTTACGGAAGTCCAGCCTGATGATCACAGACTGGCTGGCTCCCAATTCCTTCTCCACCCACAGTCTGCAGTTGCTGATGGCGAGGGTTTGAGCCTTCTGGAAACATACATCTAACGCTTGGGGACAGTAGCACCCATCAGCTAAATTTGGGCAGCTGCTTTTCTGGAAAACAATAAATTATTTGGAATATAAAAGTAGATAAACATAAATAAGAGTATTTTGTTGTTGTTATTTTATTACTTTTAATAGTTTTAAACAAAACTTGAGGAAGGAAAGGATTCATAATCTTACCTTTCTTGGGATATAAGTAGACTATTACCCCTAAATGTGCAAAGTTCCATATTTGTCTTTTTAAACGGCCAAATACCAATCTATATTATGTTGATGAGAAACTATCCCGTGACAAATTATCACAGGATATATTTTAAACAGTACATCATAGTCACAATGTACATCTATTTCAACTCGGCACTGTAAAGTTTTACACTGCTTTTTAGCGACGTTTGACAGGAAGGTAAATAGGTCTTAAGAGTATGACCAACTTGTGCTGTTTAAAACCTTTCTTGTGGCTATTTGTTTAAAATAGCCTGTACTCCTTCAGGGGCTCTTTTAAACAAATAACCACAGATATATACAGCATTGATAACGGACCACCTATGTTCTAAACATAATACTTTATCAGTTTCTCACAAATTAATTTAAAGGGCCAGGCGGAGCTCTTTGACACCAATTACAATTGAATATGTTTTCAATAGCAGAAAGTTATCACAGACAGACAGATATATTCTCAAAAGTCACACAAAAAATAACGAAAAAAATATTACATAGTTCAGGATGTTTTGATGTCAACTTCTAGTTCGTAAGTTCACGACGTTTCGGGGCATATGCCCGTAAATATACGAACTAGAAATTGACATCAAAAACTCCTTGGCAATGGAGAATATGACGTAAAAAATAGTTACAACATTGACACATATATACAATAGTGTGTACCAATTTGTCAAATTTCTCAAATTTGGAATACACTAATTAATAGCTAGGATCACAATGCTCATTCATCGAATGCATTTTGCTACTGTAAAGTTAGAAATTTAACTAATTGGTACGCAAACACTAAACCTAATTGTAAACTACAAATACGGTTTCAGTTCGAACTGAAATATATCCAGCGTTCAAAGCATAAGTATGGCAGTACTGCTAATGTGTGTATTGACAGTCTAGTGTGTGTTTGTGGCTTAAGTTTTCGTTTTTGTGTAATATTTTGTAGTATTTGGTTGCTGAAATGCCTTGTATAAAGCAAAGTAGGCTTTAAAAAATTGCAAAAGTCAAGCTATTTATTTTTGGAGGATTCTCATGTCCGTGTGACTCGAAAAAAATACAAAAATAAATTGCATAACAATATAAGTTAATACATGAATTAGGGAAATGTATAAAGTGTAACTCACTGGTACTGAAGGTATTGGCATAGTAAAGTTGGAGACATGTTCATAGTTATTGGCTTTTACAACTGTGATGTCAACGCGCTTCATTCCACTGTTCATGTCTATCACTGTCACTGGTACACTGCAAAACATTAAGAGTTATCTCATTAAAATAGGACATGCATTGCACTGCTTTTCTACATATATTGTGTGTTCTCTCTTTCTCACGCTCACCCTCACACTCTTACTCTCACGCTCTCACTTTCACTCTCTTGCACACACTATCTTATGCAAGTCAAAGCGTATGAACCCACCTGGAGCTGTATGGAACCCCGTGAGACTGGACATCTCTCTTCAGGGTGAGATCTCCAGAAGTTACATCTGGAGGGGTGTCATCGAACCGGACCTGCGTACTGTCCACTCTCGTGTGACCAACAGCGTCTGTTGCTTTCACCCACACCGTCACAGTGTCTGCATTGGTTACACTCCAGGCGGCTGCAAATGTAATTTATTGTCATTTAAACAAAAGACACAACATGTGTTGTATTTCGAGCTACACATGGAGGTCCAACAAATGATAGTTAAGGTAAATTTATGTTCAGTCCCCTCTGTATGAGATGTAACTTTCACAGCCTCCGTAGCTGCACGCAAATACTGATTCCATTTTCTTTACATAGCTTTCCCAATAAGAATTTTTTTGTAATAAGTTTAATGTTTGTGCGTTTGTTTTATATTTAACTAAATTAAATCTAAGTGTCACAATCACAATATCACATGTTTTTCTTTGCCAACATTTACAAATAACAAACTCGTTGCAAACAGCGCACTTTCCAACGAAAGTTGACCCACATTATCCACATACTTGTGCTTATGATAAAAATCTCTTGCAAGGAAGGAACTTCTATCCAGCCTGATAGGGGTTCGGTCAATTCTTTACTACCCCTGCTGTCTTTCGCTTTAGCAATCTCAAACTTGACCACTCCTCGCTTGTTTTGGATTCCTTCAACAGTTCTGTTTCCTTCGTAGTCGTCATGCTTTGAGTTCTTGGGAATGTTCTTCCAGATCGTCAAGTTCATCAGCTGGGGCGGATAAGGCTTCACAGGGTTCAGCCACTTTTTTTGTTCATGCTCAAGGTTCACGAAATGATTGGTCCACGTCACCTCAATGTCCTTTGTCGGATCCTGCTGCCATGTGTAGTCCCCGACAGGGTTAGCTGAAGAGACGAAGAGTCTTCTGTCCGGAGCAGAATCTGTGGTCACGGTCGTTGTTGGATCGTACATAGCTATCCTACGGATGAAGACGGAGTTGTTGGCAAGGTCTGAAGCTTCCAAGATAAAGGAGTAGACCCCGGCTCGAGGTGGAGTGTAGGTCCTGTAGAAGGAGTTGGTTGACGACTCTGATTGGTTGACTTCTTCTGGTCCGTATATTGGTTCAAGTGGATGCGGTTCCCGAAGGACTTCATTCCCATCCACCACCAGCTCAAACACCTCCCAAGCATAGCGGTACATTCCGGACAGCACATCCGTCCAATCAGACCAGCGGAGAACAATGGGGCCCTGTAAAAACACACATACAAATGCTGCAATAAATCTTAAAATAACTGGAAGCGAAGTTGTTGTTTTAAAACATTACTTGTATGTGTATATATATATATTTATTCTACTCGTCTTTGTGAAAGTTTTCTGCTTTTAAAGTTTAACTTTCCATGCCAACAATTTGCTGAGGGCTATTCCCAAGCGTAGTGATATATTGAGTGACTTTTACTTATCGTGTCAATACTGTTGACATCGCACTCAAATCTAGTTCCAAATAATAGTGTAATCTTTACAAGACGTGTTGACATATTTTACTTTTGAATATATCGCACGCGTTTTGAATCACATATTTATTAATGTACACGTAATATTTGTTGTATATGATTTATTTAATCAACTGAATTAGCCAAGTGCACCCACTCCTATGAATGTGTTCGCACAACTTGCATCAATTCGCAATTTGTTTTCAAAATATATAATACAAAACATTTAATTTACATCAATCAATGGAGTAGATTAAAGAAGTACATACCAGAATTTTAACATTTGACCAACCTTGAACATATTCAAAAGAATTGAAGAACTTGACGTTGTTGCGATAGTTACATTACAGACGAAATATGCAAAAAAAACTAAATCTATTTTGTATTTAAAACCTGCATGCTCCATACAACATGCACTGTGATGAACAAATAAATAACAGTTTAAAAATGTCAACTTTGTTGGTTTACGCGTTTAGATACTCATGAATTTGACAACCTGAACGGGAAAATCTTCTACTGTATTTGATATTTTAAAGTGGTGAAATACTGCATTTGTCAGTTATATTTCTTTAGAGTAGCTCTTTATTTAGTTAAAGTCGTTCCATCCATATGTTTATTTTCACCGAGCCAACACACAGCCAAACGCTTCCTCATTCCCTGTATCAAACGTGAACTTACTAAAGTCCTGATATTAATATCATTAAGCGTCTACATTTTAGGCCCTCAAGTTCGAAAAACATAACCACCTGTCAAAACTTTACGCGAATTCGATGCTGCTTTGCATACCCCAACGTCAAGTTCAAAACAATAAAGGTATTCTATGGATATCAACTTCTTGGTGTTAGTATCTACGCCGAAACGTCGCACAAATTGTAATAAAGAAGTTGATATCCATAGAATACCTTCATTGTTCATCACGCACACTTCTAGAAAATGCCAATCAAAGAAGTCAAGTTCAAAGTTTGATTCAGGCAATAAAGAAGCGTTTGGCTAACGTCACTCGGGCACAAGGAAGATACACCAAATATTGACATAAAATGTGTTTTGGGCTTCTTTAGACATTGTTCCAAAATTGCACTGATTCAAATTTGATGTAACCATTTCAGTAACCGCTTGGTAAACCAAATATTTTTCACTTTTTGATGCAAATTATGTATTTTTCTAAAACGTGACATGTCACTATTCCAAAATAAAATTCGCAAGTATGCTTCAAACTCATGTTTTCTCTGTGTTGAGTGTCCCTTTTAAGCAGTGAACAACACTAGACGCACGTATGTAAAATGATTTTTTCAGTGGGCTGCAACAAAGTAGACTCATTCATATAAAAATGGGTGGAGCATAATTAGTTTCAGGTGTATATTTGATGTCATAAGACACTCGGACGAGATTCTCAAAGTATCAAACCTGCGTTATGTCTTCGACCATATGAAATGTGTTTCTACAAGTTGTAAATGCATTACGACAATTGTGAAGAGTTTTTTTTAGGCTTGACTAGAAGATTGTTATTTCATCAACGAATGTTGATATATATGATATCAAAAGACACTCGGGCGAGATTCTCATAATATCAAACCTGAGTTATATCTTTGTCCATCTGAACTGTGTTTCTACATGTTGCATTTGCTGCAAGACAACTGTGAAAAGGTTTTTTGAAGTCGAAACGGTATGACATTTTCTTCTGTTCCTCTTGTCCTCTGTAGTATTGTGTGTGTTCCGTCTGTTGTGTTGGCACTATGCGTTGTAGTTTACGGAAACCTCCACTCTTTACCTTGAAGGTAAACTCCAAACTGTTTGTATTAAAAAACATAGATTTTTAGGACAGGCAAAATTATAAACTAGATGAGGTTTCAGTCATTAATTTACAGAATCAGTTATTCATTTTATATATGTGTGTACATTTAAGCCCCAAACCCAGAAATAGTTTATAAACACTATTAACAACATTCTCGCTGCTACATGTTACTGTAAACAGCTTTATTTCTGCGCCGTTAAATTATTGCGAATACCACACCAAATACAATACTGCGTCGAGATATTTTTGCGAGTTGCCGTGTTGAGATCACTAGAATTTTTTTATAGAAATTATTCAGCGG